>VCHN02003634.1:0-13702 GCA_007115665.2 Sequoiadendron giganteum
GAGGGTTGAGGGATTAAGAGGGTATGGGGGTTGAGGGATTAGGGTTTAAGGGTTAAGGGTCGAGGGATTAAGAGTGTATGGGGCTTGAGGGATTAGGGTTTAAGGGTTGAGGGTTGAGGGATTAAGAGGGTATGGGGGTTGAGGGATTAGGGTTTAAGGGTCTACCTATTTGTCCCTCTATACCTATTTCTCTCTCCCTCCTTGCCTCCTCTCTCTCAATATCTCTACCTTCTTTCCCTCTCTGCCTCTCTCTCTCTACCCTTAACCCTAAACCCTAAACACTTAAAACCCTCTACCCTCTACCCTCTATCTCTCCCACTCCCTCTCCCTCTCTCTCTCTCTCAATTCTCTCTTTTCTACCCCCTCTCCCTCTCTCAAGTCTCTCTCACTCACTCACTCACTCCTTCTATGTCTCTCCTCTCTACCATTATCCCTCTACCCTTAAACCCTTAAACCCTTAAACCCTCTACCCTCAACCCTTAACCATCTACCCTTAACCCTCTACCCTCTATCTCTCACCCACTCCCTCCCTCACTCTCTCTCTCAAGAATCTCCCTCCTACCCCCTCTCGCTCTCTCAGGTCTCTCTCTCTCATTCACTCATTCCCTATATCTCTCTCCCCTCTCCCCTAAACCTTAAAACCTTAACCCTTAAACCCTAAACCATTAAACCCTCTACCCTCTACCCTTAACCGTCTAACCTCTATCTCTCTCCTACTTCATCCCTCACTCTCTCAAGACTCTCCCTCCATCTCTCCCTCCCTCCATCCCACCTTCTCCTCCCTAATCCCTCAACCCTTAAAACCTTGAACACTCAAGCCTATACCCTAAACCGTCAACCCTCAACCCTAAAATCCTAAACCTCTAAACCCTCTACCATCTACCCTCAACCCAATACCATCAACCCTAATCCCTCAACCCTTAAACCATTAAACCCAATTAAACTCTCTACCCTAATCCCTAAACCATTAACCCTTAAAATATCATCCCTCAACCCTCTACCTTCAATCCTAAACCCTTAAACCTAAAACATCAAACCCTGTACCTTGTACCCTTTATGTTGGACCTTGAACCCTAATCCATCAACCCTATACCCTCAACCATCTACCCTCATCCTTAAAATCTTGACCCTCAACCCTTAAACCCTAAACCATTAAACCCTTAACCATCAATCCTCAACCCTAAACCCTTAATCCCTTAATCCTCAACCCTTAAACCCTAAACCCTGAACCCTTATACCCTCTACCTTATAAATTAGACCCTAAATGCTAATCCTTCAACCATATACCCTTAAACCCATACCCTAAACTATCTACCCTCAACCCTCAACCCTTAAACCTTCTACCCTCTACCCTCTACCCTCTACCCTCTACCCTCTACCCTCTACCCTATACCCTCAACCCAATACCCTAAACCATCAATCATATACCCTTAATTCTCAACCCTCTATCCTATACATTAGATCCTCAACCCTCATATATCTCTATCCCTTTCTCCTATTCTCTCCTCTCTATCTCACTTCTCCCTCCATCTCTCCCTCCATCTCTCCCTCCCTCTCTACCCTAATCCCTCAACCCTATACCCTCAACCCTTAAACACTCAACCCTCACCCCGATACCCTCTAGCCTAAACCCAATACCCTCTACCATCAACCCTATACCCTCAACCCTTAAACCCTTAAACCCAAGTAAACTCTATACCCTAATCCCTCAATCCTCAACCCTTAATCCCTTGACCCTTAAAACCTCTTCCCTCTACCCTCTACCCTCTACCCTCTACCTTCTACCCTCTACCCTCAACCCTCAACCCTTAAAACCTCTACCCTCTACCCTCTACCATCTACCCTATAAATTAAACCCTCAAACCTCAATTATCAACCCTTGACCCTTAATACCTCAACCCTAGGTAGGTAGGGGAACATAGGTGAGATACAAAGTGATGAAGGGAGAGGTAGGTGAAAAAAGGGATAGGGGAGATAAATATAGGTAGAGAGGGTAGGAGATGTAGAGAGAGGAGAGATAGAGAGAATTGGAGAGGCAAGGGAGGGACAAGTAGGGAGGAGATAGAGGTGTGTGTGTGTGAGAGAGAGAGAGAGAGGAGAGATGATTGAGATATAGAGTGATAGAGGGAGAAGTTGGTAAAGAGAGAAAGAGGGGAGATAAAGATAAATATAGAGGGACGAAGATGTAGAGAGAGATTATAGATAGAGAGAAGTGGAGAGTGGAGGGATGGTGTGAGAGGAAAGGAGGAGATAGAGGTGAGTGTGTGTGAGAGGGAGAGAGAGTTAGAGGAGAGAAAATGAGGGGACAGAGGAAGGGGGAGAGAGAGAAATAGATTTGAGAGGGAAGGGGGAGGGATATAGAGTAGAGAGGGAAGGAGAGAGTAAGAGAGAAAGATGGGTGAGGGAGAGAGTGGTAGGTAGTGGAGTGAGAGGTAGGTAGAGAGGGAAGGAGAGAGGGAAGGAGGGAGAGTGAGATGGAGAGAGTGGTGAGATAGAGAGTAGAGAGGTAAGGATAGAATGAGAAATAGAGATAAAGAGAGAGAGGGAGGTTGGAGGGAGGGAGAGGTAGAAAGGGATAAGTGAGACATAGAGAGGGAATGAGGGAAAGTGGGATAGAGAGAGAATGGTGATTTAGAGAGGAGGGAATGAGAGGGAAGGAGGGAAACTGGGAGAGAGGGAATGGTGATTTAGAGAGGAGGGGGTGATAGGTAGAGATAGAGATAATGGTGAGATAGAGAGGAGAGAGTGAGAGAGAAAGAGAGGGATGGAGAGACAAAGAGAGAGAGAGGTAGAGGAAGGGAGCGAAGAGATAGAGAGTAGAGAGGGAAAGAGGTAGGGAAGGAGGCATAAGTGAGATAGAGAGGGATGGAGAGAGAGAGTGATGGAGGGAGAGGTATGTATAGAGAGGGAAAGTGAGAGGAGAGATAAAGAGTATAGAGGGGAGGGATAGGTAGGGAGATAGAGGTGTGTGTGTGTGAGTGAGAGAGAGAGAATGGTGAGATAGAGAAAAATATAAATTGAGAGAGAAAGAGGGGGAGGGAGGGAGGGACAATAGTGAGAGAGATTGGGAGGAGAGACAAAAAGAAGTGGAGGGAGGGTGAGGTCGAGAGAGGGAGGGAGAGGAGAGATAGAGAGAAGTAGAGAGGGAAGGATGGAGGGAGGGAGTGTTAGCGAGGGAGATAGAGGTTTGTGTGTGAGAGAGAGAGAGAGAGAGTCGTGAGATAGAGAGGGGAGAGTGAGAGGGAGGGAGAGAGAATTATGAGATAGAGAGGAGAGAGTTAGAGAGAAAGTGGGGAAGAGAGGGATAAAGAGTGTGAGAGAGATGTAGGTAGAGGGAGGGAGAGGAGAGATAGAGAGTAGAGAGGGAAAGAGGTAGGGAGGGAGACATAAGTGAGATACAAAGTGATGGAGGGAGAGGTAGGTAAAGAGAGAGAGGCGAGGGGGGAGGCAGATGTAGGGAGGAGATAGAGGGGTGTGAGACAGAGAGAGGGGAGAGAGAGAGGGAGGGGAGAGAGAGAGGGAGTGGAGAGAGAGAGAGAGGGGGAGTGGAGAGATGGAGAGTAGAGAGAAGGAGAGAGAAAGTTGATACAATTTGCTGACTACTAAAATTTGACCTCCTGATTACTGAAATTTGAATTGCTGATTACTGAAATTTGACTAAGTCTGAAGTTTTTAAGATCTTCCAAAAACTAGAATTTGCATTATAATTCCTAGAGATCTAAAACCACTCTCAAACATCCTGCCTATATACATGTAATATAACTTAAAGTATAAGAAAGTAAATGTCCATATGTAAATGTTAACTTATGCTTAAATGTTTATTTCATGTATATAGTTTCCTTGGAAGAGAAAGCGAAAATAAAAGAGTTCAGAAAAATGCATTCCAAAATTCATTGCAAAAAGAAAGAAAACTCACACGTGTTCACCGATTGCAAAATTCAAGCCATTTGGCGAGCGCAATATGGCCTATTACGGGTTTTTTTTGCAATTTAGTATCAAAATTGTGTCACAGATTGGTGCACTTACCCAAATGAAAATTAAATACATGATAAAATGAAAACATATCAAAACTATACTTGTTGGAAAGCTCGTTTTGAGGGCTACAATCTTACAAAATATCTTGTCAAGTTGAATTCATATAAATATCCAACTCGAGGTTTGAAACTGAATTTTCTGAAGAAATTTTGATGCATAAGCCAAAGTTATCATTTTTTACACTTTCTATCGAAGGTACCCAAGGACCTTCGATCAAAGTTCACTATCTAAAGGCATGTTGATTTAGACCTTTACCTTCGATTGAAGGCCCTTCGATCGAAGGTTTTACTTTGATTGAAGGTACTTTGATCAAAGGTTTTACTTTGATTGAAGGTACTTTGATCAAAAGTTTTACTTTGAGCAAAGGTACATTTAAAAAAAAATTATTCTCCCCAAAATAAATATTGTCTCAAAAGTGAGACAACTCTGTGATTTCACCCGTAAACGAACAAGGCTATGTGTGCAATGAAACAAGCAATGCATGTTATACTATCATATCTCCAATTCTAACTCTAACATCCCTTAGGTGGTCATGTTAACTGAATATATAAATGTATGTATGTACATACATATGCATATATAATCAGTTCACAATGTATATATAACTTGAACAAACATTATGAAATTTCTATGTAACTACAAACAAAAGTAATATGATACAAATTGAAACAACATATTCATACATGTAAGAGTGAGTGTAATTGAAGAGCAAACAAACCATACATCTAATTGAGAAGAATGTAAACGAACAAGGCTATGTGTGCAATGAAACAAGCAATGCATGTTATACTATAATATCCCCAATTCTAACTCTTAGAACCCTTAGGTGATAATATTAATTGATTATATATGTGTATGTATATACATACACATTTGCATGTACATACATACACATATATAATCAGTTCACAATGTATATGTAACTTGAACCAACATTATGAAATTTCTATGTAACTACAAAAAAAAGTACGATATAAATTGAAACAACATATTGATACATGTAAGAGTAAGTGTAATTAAAGAGCAAACAAACCATGCATCTAATTGAGAAGAATGTAAACAAACAAGGCTATGTGTGCAATGAAACAAGAAATGCATGTTATACTATCATATCCCCAATTCTAACTCTTACAACCCTTAGGTGGTCATGTTAACTAAATATATAAATGTATGTATGTACATACATACACATATATAATCAATTCACAATGTATATATAACTTGAACCAACATTATGAAATTTCTATGTAACTAGAAACAAAAGTAATATGGTACGAATTGAAACAACATATTGATACATGTAAGAGAGTGTAATTGAAGAGCAAACAAACCATACATCTAATTGAGAAGAATGTAAATGAACAAGGCTATGTGTGTAATGTAACAAGCAATGCATTTTATACTATCATATCTCCAATTCTAACTCTTACAACCCTTAGGTGATCATGTTAACATCATATATAAATGTATGTATGTACATACATACAATTATGTATATACATACATACACATATATAATCAATTCACAATGTATATGTAATTTGAACACACGTTATGGAATTTCTATGTAACTACAAACAAAAGTATGATACAAATTGAAACAACATATTGATACATGTAAGAGTGAGTGTAATTAAAGAGCAAACAAACCATACATCTAATTGAGAAAAATGTAAATGAACAAGACTATGTGTGTAATTAAAACAAGCAATGCATATTATACTATCATATCCCTAATACTAACTTTTACAACCTGTAGGTGATCGTGTTAACAAAATATATAAATGCATGTATGTACATGCAAATGTGTATGTACATACAGACACATATAATCAGTTCACAATGTATATGTAAATTTAAGTAAAATTATGATATTTCTATATAACTTCAAACAACAGTATGATACAAATTGAAACAACATATCCATACATGTATCTAGCCTGTCATATTAATACAACTATTTGCAAAAAAAATGGGTCTTATATTGTTATTAAGTGGGGCCCCAGTTGTCTACTCCTATCCACACATATACATAATGAGCAATGCATGTTCTACTATTATATCCCCAATTCCCCAATTCTATCTCTTGCAACCTTTAGGTAATCGTGTTAACTAATTACTATATATATAATAAGTTTAGGGGTTAGATAAAACTTGAAAAAACAAAAATGATACAAATATATTATAACATTATTGGAAGAACAACTAAAGCATACATCTAATTCATTTGAATGTATTAAATGAACAAGGCTATATGACACAACAATTTATATATATTTGTCATATATATATGTATGTTTGCAATTTCCTTTTTTATATTGACAATATTGGAGGTTATCATATATTCCATTGTTGAGGGTTTCATGCACCTATCTTATGGCCGGCTATGTGTATGTGTTTATGCAAATCGCATAGCTATTTACACATTGTTAAAGCAGTTGTAAATTAAGGATGATAGGTGGAATGATATATATGTATGCAAATGTTATTGAAGAAAAACAAGATATGTATGAAAATTAAGCATACATTGAGTAGGGTTCTTCAATTGACCACATACTATCTATCCTGCATGACATACATACATACATATGGAACACATGTATGTATGTATTTGCATGCCATGCATATGTACACTCAGATACATTTTAAATATTAATATAATATATAAATTTAGCTAATTCAAATTATTACCAATTTAGGATTAAAATCCTATAAATGCATGTAAATTGAGAACCAAATTTTGACCATCCCAGCAAAGCCCTATGTTGTTTCAAAAAGGTAGAGATGACGATGGGTGAGCAGGTAATGTTGTGCAAGGGGTTCACAATAGCAGAGGACACAATCAACCAAACCATAGGTGTATGAAACTCTAAGAGTCCACCATATGAAACCCATAAATGGATAGTCGACCAAACGATAGGTGCATGATACCCTTAATAGGGTGAGTTGCATATATTGTTTATAGATATTGCAATAGGTCTTATGTATTATTTGCCCCCACTGTGTGTATATATATACAGACATACACACACACATAAATATATACAGTTGACCATAATATAGCTGCAAAAAACCCTTTATAATTGAGCTTATTATAACATCAAATACTATAATTATACTTCTCAAATTTGCAGAGCTAGAGAAACAAAATGTCAAATATGTATTAAGTGCTTAATGTTATTGCAATAGCATATACATATTTCTTGACCGACTGTGTGTGTATACACACACGCACATATATATATATATATACACAGTCGACCATAATATAGTTGCAATAAAACCTTAAGAGTTGAGCATATCATAACCTCAAATATTATAAATATATTTATCATCACATAATTGTAGAAAAAAACATACAACAAAATTTGAAAAAAAAACTCATGCAATGGATAGATATCACCCTTGTGAGGTTAGAAGACAACTTCACCTGTGATGAAAAAAGTTAATTACGTTTCCTTTTGACAATAGAAACGTTGAAAAACACAAAAAAACCTAGAAAATGCATCACCACGACTCGTCGCTAGCCTCACCATCGTCGGCCGCGAAGTGCACCAACGCTGGTCCTTCAATCGACGGTTTAATATGCAGATGCTAAGCATGAATGACACAACAGAGAATGGAAAACAAATCCTACCAAATGAACACATGCCAAAGTGAATGGGAAAAGGCCGACCGCAGAGGATAGTTGGATAGTAAATGCGCAGTAAATGAGAGTTAAGTTCGTCAAAACTGGCCAGGCGGAAAATGGGCTAACACGTACCCTATGTCCACCATTGATCCATGCCACTTTTGAACTCGAAAATAGTGAATTTTGGAAAGTGGTCTGAAAAACTTAAAAAACGTGCGATAATTTAGACTCTCTGGGATGTGAAAAAAAAAAACCGACGTAAACCCCTCACACAACGTAACCCTCACCACATTGGTCCCTCTCCCTTATATAATTTACTTGGACCCCTGCAATCCATAGTACCAGGCATTCGTGGAGTTTCACACTTTATTAGTTTACCTGGGCAATTCAACTGCTAGCTAGCTTCCTTGTATACAATTTTTTGACACACAAGCTTTTTGTCACGACATTGCTTCCACCTGTATCTCAAAGAACATATGTTCTCTGGGTAGATGACCAGATGTACCATTTTCAATTTCTGCACGTCGACATAATTAAGTGAAGGTAGCCCACCTGATTTAGAGCACTGTGAAGAGGCTTGCGTGTGGTTGTAAGCAAACAGCACATAGAAAGAATGTGCAACCAACTTCCACGCTAGGTAGGCAACTAAACCATGACACATGTCATATCTGCTCCATCTTTTCTAGCTCTTCTTACAAGGCAAGACCCACAAACTCGTGCCTGAGTAAATAGAAATCCATCAATTGCAGGGGTGCAAAGAAACTGGTTACAATGGGCAAACACTTGTATGTGAGGTGGTCACTGTAGTGGTATCTTAGTCAAAGAAACTAGGTCAAATGGTAACATATGTTGCTAAAGGTAAGTGACTGGGGCTCACATTTTAAATAGTTAAGTGGGAAGAAAAGGTCATGAGGGCTACCAGCTAAGGGCTTCACACATTTGTGCAGTAATAAAACTCACATGATGAATGCTTAGTGTGCAACAATGTTATAGGTGTCTATGATCTAATTAAAAAGTTGAAAAGTTCAAGATAAGAAAATAGCTCTAATTTTAAATTTTTTATTACAATTTTTTTTTTCAAAAAATTAGACATGGTAATAAAATATAACAACTTCCAAAAGTGTTTCAGGGGACATATCTTGTGGAACATTTTGGAGAAAAACTTTAATTCATTTTAGCAAGGGTGTTACTGTCCATCCTTTAGTTCTAGAAGCAACAATTGTAGAATTATGAAAAGACAGTCATTTAAAAACAGCAATAGACACCCACATGCTTGGCAATTTAAAGAGTTTGCCATCATAAATGTAGAAAAAAGCTAAAGGCTCTTACTTTATAAAGCAATATAACATAGATACCAGTAAAACCACAAAACTCTAGCATAGCTAAAAACTTTAATTCACTTTAGCAAGGGTGTCACTGTCCATCCTTTAGTTCCAGAAGCAACAATTGTAGAATTATGAAAAGACAGTCATTTAAAAACAGCAATAGGCACCCACATGCTTGCCAATTTAAAGGATTTGCCACAATAAATATAGAAAAAAGCTAAAGGCTCCTACTTTATAAAGCAATATAACATAGATCCCAGTAAAACCACAAAACGCTAGCATAGCTAAAAACTCCAAATGACAAAAAAGATAATTTTTAATGAGCTGTTCTTTAACATTCTTAGACATCACATTCTTCAACCATCAAACAACCATAAAGAAAAACTCTTAAGTGACAAAAAAGACAATTACTGTTCTTCAACACACTTGGACATCACATTCTTCAACCATCAAAGAATCAAAAGCAAATTTACACCTCATTCCTATTAAAATAAAATTATATATATATATAACCAAGATTTATCTTCAACCAGAATAACTATTTTTTAATAAAAAATCATTTTTTATATAATCTTTATAATCAACTTACTGTTCTTAAAATCTTATTTTTATAAATTTACTTCTACTGTACATATTTTATTGTCTTTGTATTCACTCCCTGAAATACTTTTGGCAACTTTTTTAACTAATCGTTTTCTTATTATCAAAATTATTCGATAAAAGGAAAGAGAATAATATATATTTTGTCACGATAGAAATATGTAAATTTAAAGGATTACTACTTTTATAAATATCTTCTCCTGTTCAGATTTTTTTGGTCGCCCTGTTTTCTTTTAAAAGTTTAAAACTGGCATTGACGTCCTAGTGATGCATCCAACCATATATGGCAAATTGGGTAGCATAAACTTTACTCCCTACATGTAGAGAGTGATTCCCTTTACTGTGAACTACTTCCCTGCTCCTCCATTTTCCAAGTCCCCACAGGGAGTAGGGAGTGGTCCCAATTGTGTAGGTTACCTTTCTAGTATCACTGTAACATATTTTGTCTCCTCTTACAGGGTAAACAGGGTGGTCCCATGCACAGTAAGCTGGCATATTCTGTGCCGCCTTATAAGGAATGTATGGTCCCATTCACTTTAAGATACCTTTTCAGTCTAAGCACAATCAGCTGTAGAGGGCACTGTGTTTACTGTACCTTCAGAAGCCAACATTCAGTAAGTGTACTTTAATAGAGATATTTTGGAATCAGAACATTGATTTATTTTTAAGAGTATTTGTAGATAGGTGGGCAAACAATTGAATGACACCTGCAGACAGAAGTTTTTGGCTTTGAATGGGGTACATGCTGCATAAGGACTGCTGTTGTTCTGTGTATTTAAAACTTGGCTGTTTTAAAAACAGTTCTGAAGCTTGAATTAAAAATGCTCTTCAATTGGGCCTACCCATTTATTCAATACAGCTTTGTTTTCTAGCCTTTTAAGCATTATTTGCTATTTTTGTGTAAGCATAGAGATATTTTCCCTGCTTAGTTGAGGATTCCCTAGACAATGGCCTGTCTTAGCCTTTTTTGCCTTAAATTATTCTACTTGCAAGGTTGAAAAACACCCAACATCATGCAGATATACGATCAAGTTCCGATATAAAAACTCATGAATTATTTCAAGAAAACTAATCAGAACATCGCTCTTTCAACAATTTGAATTGAAATTTCCAATGAGTTTCTCAATAGCACGTATAGTTAGACATGGCTTCTATATCAGTAAATGTAACAAATTTTTCTGAGAAAAACTCGTTCAAACCATAATGCATAAGGGATGAAAAAGTAAACCTGCATACATGATCAGATGATGAACAAAATCTCTTCCATGACCAATGTCATTAACTGTTCGTAGATAATGTTGTTTGTAATGAGTAGCAAGAAGTGATTAACGACGCCATAGGTGACAGTATCCCTACTAAACTTGACCAAGACTACAGCCACACTCAGCATCGGTCGCTCTGTCAGGAAGACCTGGAGAAGGCCCTTTCCACCATGACGAACGACAAGAATCTTGGAGTGGATGATCTTTCTGTCGAGTCTTCCACGAAAAAGCTGAAATACACCAAAGATGACTTCTTTCAAGTCTATCTAGATGTGGTGGAGCGTGGTTCCATTGGTCTTTTCCTTAACAAGGGGCTAAACAAAATTATTTTGAAAGGCAAGGATGAGGATACTATTGCTGGATGTAGAGCAATCATTCTATAAGATCAAGCGTGGAGTCTAAAATGTTGTTAGATTAGAACAAGCTGGTTTTGTTGGGGAAGATACGTTCTTGATAATCTTTGGCTTGCCCAGGAAATTGGTTGAATTTACACAACAAACTGTTCAAGATGCCCTCCTTATTAAACTTGATTTTGACAGAGCTTATGAGAGCATATGTTGGCCCTTCATAGAATGTTTTAATGGCTGGGATTTGGACCCAAAACACTCTCTCATGTGCAAATGCTCTTTATTGATGTCAGTGATGGCATTATTATAAATGGCCAACTCATACCATCCTACCAACGTCAACTCTCTATCGAACAATGATGCTCATTTTCTCATAGCTGATGGTTTAGGTTACCTCCTCCTGCATGCAAAGCAATTTGGGCTAATTTCAGGTATTTCCTTTCCAGTCAACTCCTTTATCATCAACTCCCACTTTGTAAATGACAATCTTTTCTTCCTTCCTTAAGCGGAGGAAATTTCCTAACACCATTGAAAATATGGATCATTATTGCTCTACCTCTAGTTCCAAGTTTTCAAAACACAAAATTGAGTTTCTGTTTACAAGGGCTACCCACCCAGCTTGGATTCTTGTTGAATGTAATCAAATGCATCAAGGGTGATCACGAGATATATTGCTATTCCACTTGGTTTAAGTGGGCAGGTCTTCATGTAGCTGCTTAATTTATTTTCTTTAGCAGTCACTGTTCAATTTTTTTAAGGAGTAATTTGTGGAACTGGTAGCCCCATGGATATTTAATTTTGCTGCTTATTTTTTAGCAGTCATCTTAAATATTATTTATTGTCTGTTTGTGTATGTTTATTTGCAGGAATGAACAATATTAATAATAATTTCTGTAAAGAAAATTTGGAGGGAAAAATTGGAGGCAAATGAAAAAGAGGGAAGGAAATTTATGAAGCCACTTAATCATTTTTCACAATAAGTTGTTGCTGCTTATTTTCAGCCCCCAATTTTTTCACAGCTTATTTTTAATTCCTAAACAGTAACTGCTCCACTAAAATAAGCTCAAAACCATACTCATACATAAGAGAAACAAATTCTTATCCTTCACAAAATAAAATTCTTTTAGTAACCCATGTATACTCTTCTTCACATAGTATAGCATCAAACAAATGCTATGAGGGGCTTTATAAGTTGATTAGATAGTTTCTTTGGGCTCTGGCTAGATGGGTTGGTGCCAAAAAAAGAAGTGAGTAACCTCTTGGCTCCATTGTATTTAGTCTAAATGTAGAGTAAAATTGGGCATTATTCCCAGAATTTAAGGTATATATTTTGATATCCAAGTTGATTACTCAAGCAGTTAGAGGGGAGGAACCCTAGAAAGTCTTTATTCATCACAAGGTCTCCACTAGCTCCTTTTAACTTCATTCTCCCACATTAAAGCTTTTGTCCCTTTGAACAACATGTCACTAAATCTCTCAATTAGAAACAACACATCAACACTATCTAAGATTCCTAACATCCTTCATTTGATGAAATACCTTATCAATGTTGACAGCAAACCTCTAGCTCATGCCTTTTAGTACCAGGCATACTGTCCCTTTAAGAGTAGTGTATGCCGCATAAGGATCTTTGGTATTACTTAACCTTAGATCAGAATTCTTGTTAACATGTATGTGCTCACTTGAATCTTACCATCAAAGATTGATGTGGCTATCTCTCATCTTCCCTAAGTTGTGTGCATCAAGCTCTCCAGTCTCATTTACTGCAATTTTCTTAAAGATTGGTATTGTCTTTCTTCTTGCCATTGTCTACTCTTCCCTCTTAAGCAGATCTAGCTGTGATTGCTCCCCATCTTCCCCTTATTGCTTGTCTCAACATCAAATGGTATTGTAGATTTAACTTTGAGTACTGGGTCAAGCTTGGTTTTTGTTTGAAGATCTAAGGCAAATTCCAACTCTCAAATCTTGGCCTGGAAACTCTTGCATTACAAACTACCAGTTAAAGAGAACATGGGATTCCTTTATGTTCAACCACTATTTTTCCTAAACATATCTTCCGGGGTTGCTAATTTGTCTGCCTGCAATTGAAAGTAGTCTTTAAAGATATCTCGGTTGTGTTTGGTCGCCCACTTAGTTACAAGGAATCGAAACTAATGAAAGTGTTATTTTAGAACTATATGAAAAGTAATTGTCAATCACATTTGGAAAGTAAGATGCAATGCAGTCTTCAATGAATCATGATCTCCTCTAGAAATTTATATTCAAGTGCTTTACACCAACATTATTTTCCAGACCGCAACTCATTCTAATCTTATGCAAGATGCTTTGAAGTTAAACCAACAACAAGTTGAATAGCTCAACAAAGATACAAGAACAAATTGCTCAGCATGCTATCAAACAAGAAGAGAAAACCAAGCGTCTCATATTTATTACAACCGGCTCCTCTAACATGCAAGCTACCGGTCTGAGTTACATGACAAGGGAAATATCAGTAGGAATACA
>VCHN02001083.1:0-25589 GCA_007115665.2 Sequoiadendron giganteum
GGTAGAGGGTTCAATGTTTAAGGGTTAAGGGTTTAGGGTTAAGGATAGAGGGGATAGAGATAGAGGGAGTGACTAAGAGAGAGAGAGAATTGAGAGAGGGAGAGGGGGTAGGAGGGAGACACTTGAGAGAGAGGGATGGGAGATATATAGACTCTCCCTTATCCCCTCCTCTCTCTCAAGACTCTCCCGCCTACCCCCTCTCTCTCTCTTAGGTCTCTCACTCACTCACTCACTCCCTCTATCTCTCTCCCCTCTACCCTTAACCCTAAAGCCTAAACTATAAAACCTTATCCCTTAAACCCAAAACCCTGAAAACCTCTATAATATACCCTTAACCCTCTACCCTCTATCTGTCTCCCACTCCCTCCCTCCCTCTCTCTCTCCATCAAGTCTCCCCCTCCCACCCCCTCTCCCTCTACTAGGTCTCTCTCTCTCTCACTCACAAGTTTTATCTCTCTCCCTTCTACCCTTAACCCTCTACCCTCTATCTCTCTCCAATTCCCTCCCTCCCTCTCTCTCTCACTCAAGTCTCTCCCTCCTACTTCCTCTCCCTCTTTTAGGTCTCTATCTCACTCATTCACTCCTTCTACCTCTCTCCCCTCTACCCTCTACCCTCTACCCTCCCTCTCTCTCTCTCACTAACTCCCTATATCTATCTCTTCTTTACCCTTTACTCTAAACCATAAACCCTTAGCCCTTAAACCCTTAAACACTCTACCCTCTACCCTTAACTCTACCCTCTACTTCTCTTTATCTCCTCCAAAATCTATCTACCTAGGCCTCTCTTTATTTTTTCTCACCTCTCTCTCCATCCCTACCTCTCCCTCTATCTCTGCTTTCATATCTACTTCTCTCTACCTATTTGTCCCTCTTTACCTAATTCTCTCTCCCTCCTTGCCTCCTCTCTCTCAATATCTCTACCTTCTTTCCCTCTCTCTCTCTCTCTCCCTCTCTCTCTCTCCTCTCTACCCTAAACCCTAAACCCTTAAACCCTCTACCCTCTACCCTTAACCATCTACCCTTAACCCTCTACCCTCTATCTCTCTCCCACTCCCTCCCTCTCTCTCTCAAGACTCTCCCTCCTACCCCATCTCCCCCTCTCCCCCTCTCCCTCTCTCAGGTCTCTCTTTCTCACACACTCACTCACTCCCTCTATCTCTCTCCCCTCTACCCTAAACCCTAAACCCTTAACCCTTAACCCTTAAACCCTAAACCATTAAACCCTCTACCCTCTACCCTTAATCCTCCCTCCCTCTGTCTCTCTCCCACTCCCTCCCTCTCTCTCTCTTTCAAGTCTCTCCATCCTACCCCCTCTCCCTCTCTCAGGTCTCTCTCTCTCTCCTACTCTCTTAGGTATCTCCTTCCCACCCCTCTCTCCCACTTTGTCTCCCTCTCCTTCTTTCTCGAGTGTCTCGCTCCCACCATCTCTCCCTCTCCCTCTCTGTTAGGTTTCTCCCTCCCACCCCCTCTCCCTCCCTCTATCTCACTCTCTCTCTTCGTCTCTATGGATTAGGTTTTAAGGGTTAAGGGTTGAGGGTTTAGGGATTAAGAGGGTATAAGGGTTGATGGATTAGGATGAGAGGGAGGGAGTGGGAGAGAGATAGAGGGAGGCATTGTTAAGGGTAGAGGGTAAAAGGGTTTAATGGTTTAGGTTTTAAGGGTTAAGGATAAAGGATTAAGGCTTAAGGGTAGAGGGGAGAAAGATAGAGGGAGTGAGTAAGTGAGTGAGAGAGACCTAAGAGAGGGAGAGGTGGTAGGAGAGAGAAAGAGGGTGGGATGGTTAAGGGTGGAGGGTTCAATGTTTAAGGGTTAATGGTTTAGGGTTAAGGGTTAAGGGTAGAGGGGATATAGATAGAGGGAGTGACTGAGAGAGAGAGAGAGAACTAATAGAGGGAGAGGGGTAGGAGGGATAGACTTGAGAGAGGGAGAGGGAGGTGAGATATATATACTCTCCCTCATCCCCCTCTCTCTCTCGAGACTCTCCCTCCTACCCCCTCTCTCTCTCTTAGGTCTCTCACTCACTCACTCACTCACTCTCTCTCTCTCTCCCTCTATCTCTCTCCACTATACCCTTAACCCTAAACCCTCTACCCTTTACCCTCTATCTATCTCCAATACCCTCCCTCCCTCTCTCTCTCTCTCTCTCTCAAGTCTCTTCCTCCTATTTCCTCTCCCTCTTTTAGGTCTCTCTCTCACTCATTCACTCCTTAACCCCTTAAACCCTTAAACCCTCTACCCTCAACCCTTAACCATCTACCCTTAACCCTCTACCCTTTATCTCTCTCCCACTCCCTCCCTCACTCTCTCTCTCAAGACTCTCCCTCCTACCCCCTCTCCCTCTCTCAGGTATCTATTTTAAGGGTAGAGGGTAGAGGGTAGAGGGTTCAATGTTTAAGGTTTAAGGGATTAGGGTTAAGGATAGAGAGGATAGAGATAGAGGGAGTGACACAGAGAGAGAGAGAGAGAGAGAGAATTGAGAGAGGGAGATACTTGAGAGAGATAGGGAGGGGAGATATATAGACTCTCCCTTATCCCCCTCTCTCTCTCAAGACTCTCCTTGGACTACCCCCTCTCTCTCTCTCTTAGGTTTCTCACTCACTCACTTCTCACTCCCTCAATCTCTCTCCCCTCTACCCTTAACCCTAAACCCTAAACCCTAAAACCTTATCCCTTGTTGGGTAAAATGGATTCAAATGAAAGCCTTTAATGAATGGTTTCTATCTAGCAGGTTCTCTAATTGTTTGACATATAATTATGAGTTTACAACAGGTATAAACATGCAAGAATGTACTTGATAAACCCTATTTGAGGTAGAATATCAAATCTAACTATCTTATTCTTCTTATTGATCCAAATGACATTCCCAGATTACTATAATTGATTGAAGGGAGTTTTAATTCTTCTTTAAAGAATCTAATGAACCAAATCACACAGAAACAACAAATGTGTATTGATAAATCGAATATATACTTGATACTTCAATTTAAACAATCAAGAAACATCAAATTGGAGACAATCAGATAATCACAAGAATTCAACAAATAATTGATGCCAGGATGAAATCACCAAATTAATAGTTTTTCATTATCTTCCTTGAAATTCATACATGCAACATAGCCTCCTCGAATATCATCATTCTGAAAATATAGCACTTACAGCATTCTATCCTATCCTTATTTTTTTTTATTTTTTTTTTATAATAGATTTTCAAATCATTTATACATTATAATCGAAGAGTCATGCCCCTTCATTTTCTGGTTATGACCATTTGTATTTTATGGAAAAAATATTTGATTATATTGCCTTTATCGACAAATCAAATATTTAGACTATAGTTCAACTTTTAATTTTTCACTTTATTACTTATATCGCCCTTAACATTTCTTTTCCCGAGGCTTCCCTTGTGTTTACCGCTCTATCACGGGCTTTGACTTTTCTACCTGCGGTATGGCGGTACCCGGCCCCATGCTGACTATCACGGTCTCCATCGTTTCTTACTGCGCTACCGCGATCTTTGCATTTTCTATCAGCGGTACTGCAGTAACCGTTAGCCGCTTCTCCCAATAGTTTACCGCAGGCACCGTGGTCTTCGTCTTTACGGTTACGGTACTACGGTGTGACCGCTAGCCATTTCCTCCTATTTACCACAGTCACCATGGTCTTTAAGATAACCCTCTGTAGTACCATGGTAAGATTTCCTGACTGTTGCATCGTTGAAGACTTACTATCCACCACGCTACCATAGTTTGTGGTTTGACCATTAGTGGTACTGTGATGGGATCTTGACTGCCTTCTTTAACTGCTCGCCACTGCCTTCATTGATTGCTAACGGTTTACCGCGCTACTGAGGTCAATGAATTGACCGCGTATGGTAGCACAGTAAACACTTCATGCCCATTTCAAACTACTACTGCTATACCGCAAGCCCTTTAGTGGGAGGCCATGGTAAAGCGGTAAAGACTTATAGAGTTAAAATGAAAGGGGCAGTAAGGGTTACAAGTTATTTTTTGGCCCTTTTGAATGGCGGTAAAGCTAAATTTGTTATGAGAAGGTAATGAAATATAAGAAAATAAATGGGGGAAAAGTGTAGAAGGCGGTTAATGACTTTTATGGGAAAGATAGTGAAAATGTAAGGCATGAATAAATAAAATATCTTAAGGTTTTGATGGATTTTCATGGAAAATAATAGGAAAATCCTAGGAATTCTTGTGAAAAATTTCAGTTCTAACACCCTTAACCCTTAACCCTAAACCCTTAACCCTTAAACCATAAACTCTCTACCCTATACCCTTAACCCTCCCTCCCTCTATCTCTCTCTCTAGTTCAAAAAATTCATTAAAAAACCCTAAGGTTTTCCCATTTAAATTTAATATTTTTCATCAAAATATTAAATTTTTATTCATTTATATCCTATACTTTCCTTTACTGTCTAGATGGAATTAAAAGGGGGGAATATGTGAGGGTGGATAATGACTTTTATGGGAAAGATAGTGAAAATATAAGGCATGAAAAAATAAAATACCTCAGGGTTTTGATGGAAATTTATGGAAAATGATGAGTGATTTTGCAAACCACTACACGAATCCAAAGTATCTTTAGTAGAGAAGACCAAGCAAAGCCATGAAAAATGAAGGCGATGATAGATATAGGGAATGAACAGATGAATAATATGAAAATGGAGCAAATGGAGAAGTGGAAAACCCTAAACTACTGTGCATGGAAGATAATTTTTTAAAGAGGCATTGCTAAGAATTGTCCATGCAATGGGAATCCTTAATCCTCTGTAACTGCTTTGGTTTAAAAATTAAACCATTAGGGATGGCCCCAGGCCACCTCAAAAAGAAAAACCTACACTTTCCTCTATCATAAACTTTGTTCTAAATAGAGCTCATCAGATTTCTTTGGAAACTATCCATTCCATCTACCCTGCAATATGCGCTATCATTGAAAACCTTTAGGAAATCATTGTATTCAATCTGATTCATATTCATCTCATCAGTCTACATTTCATTATTCTTACTATCATATGAAAATTTGAATACTCCTTATGGAAACTTGAAAACCTGAGGGATATTCAACAAAACATTCATAGGCATGCTCATTGTCATATGTTGCTGAATGTGCCTACAACTGCACTGGGACCTGAAAATCTGAATACTCCTTATGGCAACCTGAAAACTTGAGGGATTAAGAGGGTATAGGGGTCAAGGGGTTAGGGTTGAAGGGTTGAGAGTTGAGGGATTAAGAGGGTATGGGGGTTGAGGGATTAGGGTTTAAGGCTCTACCTATTTGTCCCTCTATACCTATTTCTCTCTCCCTCCTTGCCTCCTCTCTCTCAATATCTCTACCTTCTTTCCATATCTACTTCTCTCTCTCTCTCTACCCTTAACCCTAAACCCTAAACACTTAAAACCCTCTACCCTCTACTCTTTATCTCTCTCCCACTCCCTCTCCCTCCCTCTCTCTCTCAATTCTCTCCCTGCTACCCCCTCTCCCTCTCTCAA
Organism: Sequoiadendron giganteum; assembly: GCA_007115665.2. Taxonomy (NCBI): domain Eukaryota; kingdom Viridiplantae; phylum Streptophyta; class Pinopsida; order Cupressales; family Cupressaceae; genus Sequoiadendron; species Sequoiadendron giganteum. The sequence continues at coordinate 5,505 of VCHN02001083.1, forward strand.
GTCTCTCTCAACCCTCACCCCGATACCATCTACTTTAAACCCAATACCCTCTACCATCAACCCTATACCCTCAAACCTTAAACCCTTAAACCCAAGTAAACTCTATACCCTAATCCCTCAACCCTCAACCCTTAATACCTTGACCCTTAAACCATCTATCCTCTACCCTCAACCCTCAACCCTCAACCCTCACCCTCAACCCTCAACCCTCAACCCTCAACCCTCTACCCTCAACCCTCTACCCTCTACCCTATAAATTAAACCCTCAACCCTCAATTATCAACCCTTGACCCTTAATACCTCAACCCTAGGTAGGTAGGGGAACATAGGTGAGATATAGAGTGATGAAGGGAGAGGTAGGTAAAAAAAGGGATAGGGGAGATAAATATAGGTAGAGAGGGTAGCATATGTAAAGAGAGGAGAGATAGAGATAATTAGGGAGGGGAGGGAGGGAAAATTAGGGAGGAGATAGAGGTGTGTGTGTGTGTGTGTGTGTGTGTGTGTGTGTGTGTGTGTGTGTGTGAGAGAGAGAGAGAGAGAGAGAGAGGAGACATAGTTGAGATAGAGTGATGGAGGGAGAAGTGGGTAAAGAGATGGGGAGGGAGATAAAGATAAATATAGAGGGAAGGAGATGTAGAGAGAGATGATAGATAGAGAGAAGTGGAGAGTGGAGGGATGGTGTGAGAGGAAAGGAGGAGATTGAGGTGAGTGTGTGTGAGAGGGAGAGAGAGTGAGAGGAGAGAAAATGAGGGGATAGAGGAAGGGGGATAGAGAGAAATAGATTAGATAGGGAAGGGGGGAGAGATATAGAGTAGATAGGGAAGGAGAGAGTAAGAGAGAACGATGGGTGAGGGAGAGAGTGGTAGGTAGTGGAGTGAGAGGTAGGTAGAGAGGGAAGGAGGGAGGGATGGATAAGAGGGAAGGAGGGAGAGTGAGATGGAGAGAGTGGTGAGATAGAGAGTAGAGAGGTAAGGAGAGAGAAATAGGTATAGAGGGACAACTAGGTAGAGAGAACTAGAGAGGCAATCTTAGGTCTCTCACTCACTCACTCACTCCCTCTCTCTATCTTAGGTCTCTCTTTCTCACACACTCACTCACTCCCTCTATCTCTCTCCCCTCTACCCTAAACCCTAAACCCTTAACCATTAAACCCTCTACCCTTAACCCTCCCTCCCTCTGTCTCTCTCCCACTCCCTCGCCCTCTCTCTCTCTTTCAAGTCTCTCCATACCACCCCCTCTCCCTCTCTAGGTCTCTCTCTCACTCACTCAATCCATATATCTCTCTCCCATCTCCCTCCCACTCTCTCTCCCTCTATCTCATGTATCTCCCCCCACCCCCTCCATCTCTCTCAAATCCCTCTATCTTGAGTACCCCCTCTCCCCCGAGTACTCCCTCTCCCTCCTACCCCCTCTCTATCTCTCAAGTCTCTCTCTCTCTCTCACTCCTTGTATCTCTCCCATCCCTCTATCTCTCACTCCCTCTCTCTCCTACTCTCTTAGGTATCTCTTTCCCACCCCCTCTCTCCCACTTTGTCTCCCTCTCCTCTCTCGGGTGTCTCCCTCCCACTCCCTCTCCCTCCCTCTCTCTGTCTCTATGGATTAGGGTTTAAGGGTTTAGGGATTAAGCCTCACTTATGTCACAATCCCTCTCTATCAAGCCTCACTTACCTCCCACCCTACTTTCTTAGGTCTCTCCTTCCCACCCCCTCTCTCCCACTTTGACTCCCTCTCTCTGAAGTCTCTCCTTTTCAGAGGAACATATTTGGTGAGCGCCAAATGGATTTTACCTTGAAACGGTAAAAATAAGGGTTGACCCCGTGATTCAGGCCCATATTCTCTTGTGTTTGTCTAGTTCAGTGCTTTATCTGAGTTAGAAATGCCTTTTTTCTATAGTTGACTTCATATTGTACCAATCTATGCTTGATCCATCACCTTTTTACCACCAATCTGCATGGTAGACAACGTAGAAGAAGATATTTTGAAGTTTCTACATCATTTTACATTATCTGAGGTAATATATTCATTTTGGTAAAATGAAATGTTTTTCTTTAGTATATTTGTTTGTTTTTGACAATATAAACTAAATTTCCTTAATGATTTTATTAATCATAACAATTGGACTTAGAATTCAACATTGAATTAGATGGGATTTGCATAAAAAGTTCAATTTTTAGATTTGCATTAAAAAGTTCAATTTTTATGAGTTTGAAGAACAAAAAAAATAAAAAACATGACATTTACTTAACATAAATTTACTTATGAATTATATTTGCATTGCTTATAGTAGTCCATTTCTAGCATGGCTAGTGGAATTCACTGTATTTCATTCTTTTTCCAACTAATTTGGAAAACCTCATTGCCAAAGAAATAGTGAATAATGATAAGATATAGCATCACAAAACCTTCTTTGAATGGATATTCTTCATGACTTTGTTGACAGTCAAAAATTTGGTTTTGAGAAAAATAAACACAAGAGTCTCTAGTTTTCATTTAGGTGGCAGCAATTTATACCCTAGGTTTGTGATTCTCATTGATTTGTTGTATTGAATGATTTCTACTCCTCTCTACATCAATTTTTTTGTAAAATGCGTTACTTACTTTTGTTCTATGTGTGTTTGTGGACATGTAGCATTCAAGTTCATGTGGAGGAAACGACCGAAGCCTCTAACACCAAAAGAGCCTGCAGTTAAAAATGCAAGGAGAAGAGAATCAAAAAATGTAGCTTGTGAAGCAAAGGAATTGCAGCCCATACAACCACAAACTTATGTGCAATCTAAGAGAGATGTCAAATTGGAAAAACAAAGGGCACAAATGAGGAAAGTTCATGGAAGGACAGGAATGAATACAGAACTTGGGGGCACATCATAAACCATAGGTGAAGCTTAATACACATTTCCATTTAAAGACACATTGACAACAACATGTGGTTTTCCACGTACATCGGAAATCAAATCTCCAGTTGAAGACACACCATCAAAAACATTACATTTTGAAAGTACATCAGCAAACACATCTCTATTTCAAGGAACTCCACAAATGACATCTCAAGTTTGAGGTACAACATCGTTTACATGTCAAGCTCAAGGTATGTCATCAATTGCACCTCTAATTGAAGGTACACGATCTATCCCTGATGTTGTTGACCTTCCCAATATTGACACAAATTTACATTTGAGAACTCCTCCTAGAGTTTTGCATAGAAAACCTACATTTTTTATTGATATTGATTCCAATGTTTTGAAATGGATGCCTAATAAGATTCCAAAATGTACATGTCAAAGATATGCAGAAAGGATATGGAGTTTGTTTTTTGCAAAGCTAAGTGAGGGTGGAAGATGCCAACTATTTGTTGAAATGATGAGGCAACTCAAATTTAGGCCCACCATGAAGGCTCTTGGGCTAAGAGTTTTGAATTTCTCGAGTGAAAATTCCATTGTAAGGAACTTGATGAGTGCATATGAGAGCGTGGGTTCCACCTCATGGATGAAGGATACTTCTGTCACACGACGTGTGATGACAACAACACTGTTAAGCAGTCAAACAAGGAACAAGGTGAACCTTACAAAGGCAAGTAAGTCTTTGAAAATAAGTAGATCATCTCTAATGAGAGCCAAAGGAAGGCATGAAAGAGTGGAGGATCCAAATAGCAATGAGTTATGGGCATTTTCGGGTAGAGTGCCACGGAAAGACATAAGAATTGCTCAAGGCTTGAGATCTTTAATTGTGAATTATTGGAAGGATAACACAAGGACCTGTCCTAATCAAAGAGATGTTGTAAGAAGGAGAATTGGTAGTATAAACTGTGAGCCACATCCAATGCATTATTTGGATACCACTCAAACCCAATTATTTACTGATTTTGTACAAAAGTTTCCTGAAATTAAAATTTGTCAAAGGTATTTTGAAATGCTAAAGCCTTTTTATGTCAAAATAAATCACACACACACTACTTGTTGTTGTAGGTTTCATATTGATTTTTCTAACCATTATGATGTTTATCAACGTATATGTGTAGATATGCATACTGACAATGTTTTCTAGGAATGTAACATAATGTCTCCACCTAAATCGTCAAGGAAGTTTTTGTCTTCCATTTTATGTGAAAGAGAGGATGGTCAAATTTTTTACAAAAAATCATGTTTGGATGGCACATGTGATCATTGTGGTGGCATGCAACATTTGCCAATTTTCCAACACATGGCTAGTACACACACAATTGGAGACAAAATTGTGGAATTTGGCAAATATACGACAGTGGCATACAGTCTAAAGGATGGGAAAGAAGCAAAGAAGTGTGAATTGGTTAGTGATAAGATTCCAGTGTATCAGTTTATGGGCATTTTTTGTGATCAGGTGGTTTATGATTAAGCAATTCATACACACATAGCACAATGGTTGGACTCACAATTCAAGTTATGCAAGGACACATTTCCACTTTGTCATATCATTTCAGTTGTCGACTTCGCTGAGAACTACACACTACAACCACAGAATGAGGTGCAATCACAATACTACAACTCTGTGCAAGTTTCTATATTTGTACATATAGCATTCATTTATGCAAATGATAGTACAGAGGAAAATAGGAAAGTATTGGGGGAGTATCACTTTTACATCAGTGATGATCGCACACATTTTGCAGAGTTTGTTCAAGGTTGCTTTCATATGTTATATGCTGATCTGGCTTGTAGGGGCATACCATTTAGTCAACATATCATATGGTTAGATAATTGTACATCACAATTCAAGAATTCCAGAATGTTTTACTGGTTGAGCAGGATGCATAGGATTAGTGGTGTTCAACATATGTGGAACTTCTCAGAGTTCGGGCATGGAAACGGGGAGCATGATGGAGCAGGTGCATGTATCAAAAGAGCCCTAGCACGAGAAGAGTTAAAGTACACAAATAGTGTAAAGTTGACAGATGCAAGATCAATTGTCCAGTGGTGCAATGGTTCAATGGGTCCAAGTAGTGAAGGCAATTCTTTAGTTCATAGATTTTTTCATTTAGTACATGATACTAACATTGCAAAATATGAGGATTGTTGTACACTAACAGGATTGAGTGAGCTACACTCTTTTAGAAGCTCCAATGCAGGTAAATGGACTATCCATACAAGGAAGATGGCATGCTTTTTTTATGCATGTACACTTCAATCATGGAATGATTGCGAGTCAATAGAGTGGGTTGATGAATGGTCTATAAGAAGTCTAACCCCACTTGACACTTATCAGCTCCCGACGGCTCTACAAATCATGGAGATGCAATCATCCATTGACTTTGATCATGTATCAGACCTACTAGAACCAAGTAATATATCTTACTTACAAGTTTTATTATGTTGCTCAGTAAATAAATCTAACAAGATGAACATATCAATGCAGGGCATGTTTATGCAGTAATTGCAGATGAAGACAATGAAGAGGGTACAGATTATTACCTATGCCATTGTATCAAGGCCAAAAATAAAATGGAGTCCCCAGTTATAGATGGAGAAAACATAGAATATCCTACAGGTTCGGTGGTTGTTACTGGAACATGGCTTCGAAGGTATCCAGTTAAGAATGTTGTAGTTTGGTTGTTTGAGGACTTCGACAGGCATCGTAAAATTCTTTAGTATTTGAACCTTGTCGTTGCCACCAACATTCATTTGATCAAATATAAGGGTAAACCTGTGAACAAGAACTTGTGGAAAGTGCGTGAGTCTGACCATGAGGCAATACTCGACACAATAAAGACTAGAGAAGACCCAAATGGTTCCCTGGATTGATTTGTAAGTATGCACATTTAATTTTTAAAGCCATGTTATTGATCACTCTTTTGGACCAACACCTTGCAATAAGGTTTTTCACGATTACTGTTTGATGTCATATGCATTTACAACTATCATTGATCCTTTTCTGATTGTGACTGTAGGTAATACTGAAGTTTGTCAAAGTGTATAAGAAAAGAACAACATCGGTTGTTGGTGCAAGTGTTTAGTGGTATGAGAAATATCGGTTGCTGGTGCATTTTCTGGCTGTCAATCTTCTCTTTCTTTCATAGGACATTGCTTTTTCTGGTTGTTGGTGCATTGACAGTCATAGGACATTGACTGTGGTGAGTGAATTTGATTGTCAAGCAGTTTATAATCATACACTCACTATACTTAACAACTGATCACTACTCATTTCTAATCTATCCTTTTCATTTGCACATTGCCATGTACAGTGACCCTTCACAGTTCCCTTGTGTTCATACATTCATGATGCTTGTCTTAATGAATAACCTTCCTTTAAATCCATTGTCCTTTGATGAAGTGACAAGGTAGGGGCAGCGTATGCCTCAAAGAAATCAATGAAACCTAGGTCATCTCTAACATACCTTAGGGTATGACATTCAAAAAAACAACTACTATGGTTCAACTGACTCGATCCCTTAAGGGTGCAAAGTGCAAAAGGGAAACAATATTTGACAGGGTATTACTCGTAAACTGTGGTGATTACGAAATCTCTGTCTGAACCTATGAGTTCATGTTGGGCCCCTCTACAATAACCTTTCTCAGTTTTTGCTATCTCGGAGGCTTTTCCTGTGGTGGCGAATTTTCACTCGAGAAAAAAGTTGTCAAATGCAAGTAGTTGAAAGTTGCAAAGTGGTGCAACTTTCATTCTGCAACTCATGTGACCAAATAAACTGTTCCAACATGTCTAGGTGGGTACGTTTATGCTATGAATGGTTCTCTTTCACACCTAAACATGTGGAATCGCTCTGAGCTATGTTCAACCGGATTGATCCCTTAAGGATCCAAAGTGCAAAATGGCTGCAAAATTCAACATGCTATTACTCGGACACCATGACGCTTAGAAACTTCTCATCCAATCCTACAATATCATGTTGGGCCCATCTACAATAAGCTATCTCGATTTTCGCTATCTCGAAGGCATTTTCTTGTGCTGGCGAATTTTCACTCGGGGAAAAAGTTGTCAAATGCAAGTAGTTGAAAGTTGCAAAGTGGTGCAACTTTCTTTCTGCAGCTAATGTGACCAAACGGACTGTTCCAACGCATCCAAATAGGTATTTTTACGCTATGCATGGTCCTCTTTTGCACCTAAACACACGGAATCGCTTTGAGCTACGTTCAACCGGATTGATCCCTTAAGGGTCCAAAGTGCAAAATGGCTGCGAAATTCAGCATGCTATTACTCGGACACTATGATGCTTAGAAACTTCTCGTCTGATCCTACAAGATCATGTTGGGCCCATCTACAATAACCTCTCTCGGTTTTCACTATCTCCAAGGAATTTTCTTGTGCTAGCGAATTTTCACTTGGGGAAAAAGTTGTCAAATGCAAGTAGTTGAAAGTTGCAAAGTGGTGCAACTTTCGTTCTACAGCTCGTGTGACCAAATAGACTGTTCCAACGCATCCGAATAGGTATTTTTATGCTATTCATGGTCCTCTTTTGCACCTAAACACGCGGAATCACTTCGAGCTACGTTCAACCGGATCGATCCCTTAAGGGTCCAAAGTGCAAAATGGCTATGAAATTCAACATGCTATTACTCGGACACCATGATACTTAGAAACTTCTCATCTGATCCTACAAGATCACATTGGGCCCATCTACAATAACCTCTCTCGATTTTTTCTATTTGAAAGGCATTTTCCTATGTTGGCGAATTTTCACTCAGAGAAAAAATTGTCAAATGCAAGTAGTTGAAAGTTGCAAAGTGGTGCAACTTTCATTCTACAGCTCGTGTGACCAAATGGACTATTCCAATGCATTTGAATAGGTATTTTTACGCTAGGCATGGTCCTCTTTTTCACCTAAACTCGCGGAATTGCTCTGAGCTACATTCAACCGAATCGATCCCTTAAGGGTCCAAAGTGCAAAATGGCTGCGAAATTCAGCATGCTATTACTCGGAAACCATGATGCTTAGAAACTTCTCATCTGATCCTACAAGATCATGTTGGGCCCATCTACAATAACCTCTCTCATTTTTCGCTATCTCGAAGGCATTTTCCAGTGCTGGCAAATTTTCACTCCGGAAAAAAGTTGTCAAATGCAAGTAGTTGAAAGTTGCAAAGTGGTGCAACTTTCATTCTGCAGCTCGTGTGACCAAACGAACGATTCCAACGCATCTAAATAGGTATTTTTACACTAGGCATGGTCCTCTTTTGCACCTAAACATGCGGAATCGCTCTGAGCTACATTCAACCAGATCGATCCCTTAAGGGTCCAAAGTGCAAAATGACTGCAAAATTCAACATGCTAATACTCGAACACCATGACACTTAGAACATTCTTATCTAATCCTACAAGATCATGTTGGGCCCATCTACAATAACCTCTCTCGGTTTTCGCTATTTGGAAGGCATTTTCCTATGCTGGCGAATTTTCACTCTAGGAAAAAGTTGTCAAATACAAGTAGTTGAGGCATATTATCAAACAATTCACTGCCTTGTCTATAGCTTGTCATGGCATTCCATCACAATGAGACCACTTTTCTTTGAGGCATTTTTTGAAAAAGTTCAATGGCTTGTCTATGCTATTGCTTACTATTATGCTTTCCTAGATTTTTTCCAAGCATCCATAGCTTGTTCGAAAGCATTTGTTTTAGGCTTTTAGCCATAGCAAGAAGGAAATGAACTATTTGATAAAATACTTTGGTACACATATATGAAAAATTTCATAGTATAGACAAGGGAATGAACTATTTGACAAAATGCCTCAAAGAAATGTGGTCTCATGGAATGCCATGACAAGCTAAAGCAATTGGCAGCTGCTCCTAGTTATTAGTTATGCAATGTGAAGTAATTGCATAACTGCTTAGGTTGACTTTGTCAAAAGCTATATTGTAATTGAAATTTTTCCATCTATCAGCATCTAGTTATTTGTTATGCAATGTGAAGTGATGCTTTGAGTTTGAAAGATGTGCAATGCATGAATAAAAACTACAAAAATCTATTTTCTACATTTCGTTAGTTAAACTCTTTATTTTATTTTCTCTCTATATCTCTATGCTATGGAAATGCCTTTCGATTTCAAAAAAGATAGTTTTTATCTCTTGTTATACAATTTTTTACGTTTTTTTATCTCTTGTTATAAAAAGGAGTAGATATACAATGTTAAAGAAGAGTGAAAGCACAACTAAATTTATCATTTCAAAGTAATTTTTTTGATGCATTTTTTCAAACAGTTCACTGCCTTCTCTATGCTATTGCTTACTATTATGCTTTTGATATATTTTTTGAAGCATCCATAGCTTGTTCAAAATCACTTGTTTTAGGCTTTTAGCCATAGCAACAAGGCAGTGAACTGTTTGAGAAGATGCTTTGGTAGACATGTATGAAAAATGTGGTAACATAGACAAGGCAGGGAACTATTTGAAAAAATATCTCAAAGAAATTTGGTCTCATAGAATGCCATGATAAGAAAATGCAATTGGCAGCTGCTCCTAGTTATTAGTTATGCAATGTGAAGAAATTGCATAACTGCTTAGGTTGACTTTGTTCAAACTATATTGTAATTAAATTTTCGGCATCTATCAACATCTACTTATTAGTTATGCAAAGTGAAGTAATGCTTTGACTTTGAAAGATGTGCAATGCAATGTAATCAATGACATGAATATAAACTACAAAAGTCCATTTTTTACAATTCATTAGTTAAAATATTTATTGTATTTTCTCTCTATATTTCTATATGCTATGTAAATACCTTGCAATTGTATTTAAAAGGCTTAATAGGTCAGTTAGGTGGTATTTGCAAAATCAAGTTGTGAATGAATGGTAATTAAGAGCAAAATTGGCAAATTGCCATCTTAGAAGTCTAACAAAGGGTGGTTATGGTGGTTGATCGGCTCAAGGGGTAGTTCGAAGGTGGTATCAAGATATATTGTTGTAATACCCAGAGTTGAGGGTTGATTTTGTTCAGTTTCTAATAACAAAATATACTTGAAAACGTTGATCACTGGTTTTCTTTGTTTTCTTGAATTTTCTTTGCCTTGCATAGGCCCATACAAGTCTATCATGACTTGAGGATTTGGATACTTGATTTCATATGTTTTTACTCTCTTTGCATCTATTCTGAAGGTTTAAATCTACCGTTGGTCTGTGTGGGATCAGAAAACTTGGTTATTGCTTTGTTTTCTGTGTTAGGGGTTTTGAGGGCAACACCATGACACATTAGCCAATCCACCTACTATTTTGACCCTATTGCTTGGTGGATTGGCCTATACCATGATTAGTTTGGTGTATGAATACTTTGGAGGTCGAGAGAATGAATAAAATCAGTGGGGTGTGAAGTTCTAATGTTGTTCGGGGGTGTTTCCACCATGAAAGTAAGGAACTCAAGTACTGAATCTGAGAAATAGTGAAAGGAATGGGATTGTGAGTGTCCTTTAAGTTAGGGCAGAGGTATTGTGGGGTATTTTCACCTTTGGAAGGATTGGGGGAGGTCTAGATTTATGAGTTTCTTTAAAACCCTTGTTTTTGTGAAGGTTTAGGATGGTTTGTGAGTAGAGGAATAGAACAAGTTCTTGGGGCTCTTAAAATGGGAGAATCCTGAGTTTGGTGAGCATCCCTAAGATTGTTTCAAGTTTCCTTGGTTTGGAGGTGACTTTGTGAGGGGGTTCCTTTGGAAATTAGGCCTAATTGTGAAGCTTAGAGCAAGGGAGGTGTATTGAAAGTTCATGTTGGTCCAAAAGAGTTACTATTGGTTTTGAAATTAGTTATGTAACCTTGAAAAGGGTATCTTAATCCACCTTTAAATGGTCAGGTGTTTTGGAAAGGTTGGGAGAAATTAGGCTTGGATCGAGTTTTGAGTTTGGTGCAGGAGCACCTACACCACATCATCAAAAAAAAATTATTTGTATACATCAATAGGGAAATTTTAGTGTCTTTAGGTTTATTTTGTCTAATAAGCTTTGAGAGATCAAACATAATGCAAATAAAGGGTGGTTTATGTCTTAGAAGTCAATTAGAAATCATATAAGTTGTAAAATGCTGACAAAGCAACTTTAACACAAACAAATGTAATTAAGGGACCAACTAATCCCAAGGTTGGTTATGGGCGTTGGGGAGAATATGGTTGTTGGAAAATTATTTAAAAATCCTTACCAAGGCTCGAATGAGAGAGTGGAAGAAGTTTTGTAATAATTTTACACAATAAACACCACAGTTTTGAGCAATTTTCTAGAAAAATATTGTTTTCTTGATCTTTTTGAGTGTTGTACAGGCACATACAGGTTCTTCATGGTCTAATAATTTTAGAGGATGTGTATATATGTTTTCTAATTCATTTATTTTTTATTTTGTGTCTTAATTCTTTGTTTGTAGAGAGAATCAACATAAACAATGAGTGTCCCAGTGTTGTTGAATCAAGGGTTTGAGGGGAAATTTGTGATGTAACATCAATCCACCTATTGTTTGCTACTGTATCTCAGTGGATTTATTGAAAAAATGTTATAATGAGTGTTTCAACTCATTTTGGAATAAGGATTCATAATTATGTGGTGTTTTTGTGACGGTTCTAAGACTGAACAAGGGTTTTCCAACATCGAAGTGAGCAACCAAAGAGAGGTTTTTAAGAATTAATGCCTATAAGGGTTATTTGAGGGTCTGATGAGTACGTGCAAAAGTATTTTGAGGTTTTTGGGGCTTTGGAAGTGTTGAGAGAGGTCTGGAGTTGTATTTTTCTTTAAAACCCTTGATTTTGTGAAGGTTTAGGAGGGTTTCTTGGATTTTGTGAGTTAGAGGCTCTGTAGACACAAACTAATGACAAATTTTGAGGTTTGGCACCATGACCTAAGACTATCCAAGGCATTTGGATAGATACCTAAAGTTGGAAGGGTGGTCCCTTTGGAAAAAAAGGGCTAATTGTGAAGCCAAAATTGAAGTAGGTGTGTTGAAAGTCTATGTCGGTCCAAAAGAGAGACCACTAATTCTTTGGTATGTTGTGTAGCCCTGAAAAGGGTATCTCAATCCATCTTGTAATTTTCTAGTGTTTTGGAAAGGTTGGGAGAAATTTGGCTAAAACTGAGTTTTGAGTACTACAAGAATAACCAGTCACAAATGTGAGTTTTGGAAACCTTGATGAATCTAACTTAGGGATTGTTGTCAATTGATTCAATTGTCATTGTATCAATTTTGATGGTCTTTTTAGGGCCTTGGTGGAGTCTTGTTGTTCATTTTCAAGGTTGAGGAGTTGAGACCCTTGAGAGTGGGTTGATGCCTATTAGGCTGAATCATTATGAAGAAGAGTTCTTGATTGAGAATTGACATTTCTATTGTTGTGAGTCTTCTCCACCTTGGCTCTGCATCAGAGTGCTACAAGGGTGGATTGTTGGGTAAGGTGTTGAATGAAGAGTTTGGTTTGATGGAGCTTTGAGGTTGTGTAGATTGCTCAAAATAGGTTTTATTAATCTTGTTAGGAACCCCTTGAAGGCAGGTTGTCAGACTAATTGAGTTTGAGCCTCCTTGCCTCTACATCAGTGAGCCACAAGTAATTGAAGCATTCCAAAGGATACAAACCACCATGAATGGAGCTTACTTATACAATATGCTTTAGATGGGGCTTATTGAGCATTCAACAAAGATGTAAACAAAATCCATGCCTACAACATTCAAGCATACAAATTACACAATACGCATGATAACATCATTCAAGAATGGCAGTAGAAAAATAAGAGTTTCTTTAATCAAAAATCTGAAAGGCTATACAATGATATATATTGATAAAAGTATATAAATATATCCAAAAAAACCATATAGGCTTAGTACAAAGGAGCCATTTGGATAAAATATAACATATATATATCAATAGTAAAAAACATATGTTCCAAAATGCCACATAGGCATACAACAAACAACACTAATACATAGTCATTTCCATCTAGGGGAAGGAAATAGATCTCGTGCTGCCTTCAAAATTCGGCTGGATGGAGTGATTGTTGCTTGTCTTATCTTTCGAACATGCCCGCTACTCCTCCTCTCTTCACTCTGGACCTTCAACTGATACGATTAAAAGTAAAGATGTTAAAACATAGAAATTGAATTATGGAATGGCATATAACAAAATATAATCACTTACCACATACATATAGTCATCATGCACATTTAAAGCATCACCATGTCCACGATCTGGAGTGACAACCACCTATAGCAACCATGAAGATAGAAATTAAACTACATAAAATTATCATGAAAATTTTTTATAATAGACCATAAAAGAGAAAATATAATGTCAAATTGACTAATCTATTCCATACCTCTCTCAATGGATCAAAACTAGCTATTGTTGTAGCAACTCCATGGTCCATCGTGCCACCAACATCACCAGGGCTATCTCTTGTCAACAGCTACAAATGAAACAATATCTCAGGTATCATGTTGATATAGGAGAACATAATGTGACACGATCAAGGAATACTTGAATGCAATGTTTGTGTTTCTCATCAATTTTTTAGATTTGTATATACGCAAAATTATGAAAAATAGCTAACATAGATTTACAACCCTATTAATGAATAAAGGCTACCTGAGTGTACATTGTTTGAGGATATGAATCACGAGGTGTGGAGGAAGAAGGTGCACCAGGAAACTGTTTGAAATCCGAAGCATGTTATGAGACAAACATTCAAATATAACATTCAACTATTCAAATGCAATAATAATATCTTTAATACTAGTTGCATACCTGTGGACTCATCTTCAAGAATGTATAAGGGTCTGTAGGAATAGAGAATCCCTCATGAACATTACGACCCTGAAATTTCATCATATCAAAATTCTACTAATTTAGTTATTCTTAAATTTCAAAATATATTTTAATAAACAACATTTAAATAACTTACTAAATTTTACCTGAGTGTTAATGCCGAATGTATCATTCAGAATATCATCTATGAAATCCATCACCTCTACAACTGACGTAGGATGTGTAGCTGCATCACAAGCACCCTGATAACCGTACGTGCAAATAGCACCACAAGTGCCACAATGGTGGGGTGGAGCTCGGGGCCTACACGTCTCCTCCACACCAGGCTCTACTAGAGGACTCGCACACTATAAAATGATCTGGGTGAGTGAGCCAATCGACTTCATCATTTCCACCTCTACACTGTCCTTAACAATGGAAGGAACAATGACATGCTCCACCATGGGTCTGCCCAAGGCTCTCGGTGCCAATTGTGCAGTAAGTTGTGCAGCAGGTCTATTGTCTGTGGAGCCCCCACCTCTACCTTGAAAGTCTAAGATATCAAAATAGTTTGGCATTTTATTGAGGAAAAACTCGCAATAGAGTTTCCTGAAAAAGTATTGCGGCACCTCATGGTTATTGCATGGAGGTTGGTCAAATACCATCCACTACCGCTCCCAAAAAAATTTTCTGATTAAATCATGGTGGCACCAATGGATGTTGAACCTCCTGCATGCATGGTAGAAAGGTTCATTGGCTTTTGGGTCTTTAAATAGGGCACACAACTCGGCTTTTCTAATTTTTAGTTTTTTGACATCTACATATGACAAACCATTAGCATAAAATTACCTCATCTCATCTCTCTTAGTTGACCAAAAATTCATTTGCTCCCTCATTTCTCCTACATGAGTTAAAATTGACTTCAATGATTCAACAATCCCTCTCCTATAAGGGTGGGTTTTGACATGCTCGGTTAATCTTGCAATTAATTGTTGAATGTCTCTTTTATTGTTTTGAATTTAATTTTGAATATTTTCTTGTGTTCCTTGAGGATGCCTACAAATTGATGGAGGGGTTTTGGGTTGTTCTTGTATAGGAGGCTCTTGATGAGGAGGTGATTGTGAATTCTCAATGTTTTGAGGTGGAGATTCATTCCCTGAGAATTAGAACAAAGTTTTACTATAAAAATCTATTTAATGTTGCATTCCAAATCAAATTCGAAATAAATAGAATAAAAATACACACCTCCTTGCAATCTTCGACCTCTCCGACGTGTTGGAGGAATTCTCATGGAAAATGGAAAGCTAAGGATGCAAATAATGGAGGAGATTTGGTGAGCGCGAGTTGCAGACCTGAAATCTTCCTTCTCAAGCCACGGGTTGAAGACAAAATGAGGGTTCCAAACTTGACTTTTGCATTTTATGTCTAGAAATGCATTTGGCGCATGTCAAATTTGGCGTGTGGCATGTGCCAAATGTATTTTTAGACAATTGGTGTGCACCAAATGTATTTTTAGACATTTGGCATGCGCCAAAGGCCTTATTTCGAGGTTTTTTGGATCATTTTTTCAATTTGGCACCTAAATTGTGTCACAGATTGGTGCACTTACCCAGTGAAAATCCGCCACCACTGGAAAACCACTTCGAGATAGCCAAAACCGAGAGAGGTTTTTGTAGAAAGGCTCAACGCGATCCTATAGGATCAGAAGATAATTTTCTAAGCATCATGGTATTTGAGTAATAGCATGCTAAATTTTGCAGCCATTTTGCACTTTGGACCCTTAAGGGATCGATCCGGAGGAACATAGCTCAGAGCAATTCCATGTGTTTCGGTGTGAAAGAGGACCATTCCTAGGGTAAACATACCTATTCGGATGTATTGGAATAGTCCACTTGGTCACACGAGTTGCAGAGCGAAAGTTGCACCACTTTGCAACTTTGCACAGCTTGAATTTGACAGTTTTTCCATCAAGTGAAAATCCACTGCCATGAGAAAACCACTCCAAGATAGCCAAAACCAAGAGAGGTTTTTCTAGAGGGTCCCAACGCCTTTCTGTAAGATTATATGAGAAGTTTTTAAGTGTCACAGTATCCACGTAATAGCATGTTGAAGTTTGCAGCCATTTTGCACTTTGGACCCTTCAGGGATCGATCCAGTCGAACATAGCTCGAAGCGATTCCACATGTTTTGGTGTGAAAGAGGACCATGCCTAGCATAAAAATACCTATTCAAATGTGTTGGAATAGTCCTCTTGGTCACACAAGTTGCAGAACAGAAGTTGCACCATTTTGCAACTTTGCACTGCTTGCATTTGATGTTTTTTCCGTCAAGTGAAAATCCGCCACCACGGGAAAACCACTCCGAGATAGCCAAAACCAAGAGAGTTTTTTGTACAGGGGCTCAATGTGATCCTATAGGATTAGACGAGAAATTTTTAAGTGTCATGATATCTGAGTAATAGCATGATGAAGTTTGCAGCCATTTTGCACTTTGGACCCTTAACGAATCGATCCGGTGGAACGTAGCTCGGAGAGATTCCATGTGTTTCAGTACGAAAAAAGACCATTCTTAGCATAAAAATACCTATTCAAATGCAAAAATTGGAGCAGTTAGTTTGGTCACACGAGTTGTAGAGCGAAAGTTGCACCACTTTGCAACTTTGCACTACTTGAATTTGACACTTTTTCCATCAAGTGAAAATCCGCCGCCACAAGAAAACCACTCCAAGCTAGCCAAAACTGAGAGAAATTTTTCTAGAGGGGCCCAATAAATTTCTGTAGGATTAGATGAAAATTTTCTAAGTGTCACGGTATCCGAGTAATAGCATGCTGAAGTTTGCAGCCATTTTGCACTTTGGACCCTTAAGGGATAGATCCGGTGGAACATAGCTCGGAGCGATTCCATGTGTTTCGCTGCAAAACAGGACCATGCCTAACGTAAACATACCTATTTGGATGTGTTGGAACAGTCTGCTTGGTCACACAAGTTGTAGAACGAAAGTTGCACCACTTTGCAACTTTGCACTGCTTGCGTTTGATGCTTTTTCCATCAAGTGAAAATCCGCCACCACTAGAAAACCATTCCGAGATAGCCAAAACCGAGAGAGGTTTTTGTATAAAAGCTCAACAAAATCCTATAGGATTAGATGAGAATTTTCTAAGTGTCACAGTATCTGAGTAATAGCATGCTGAAGTTTGCAGCCATTTTGCACTTTGGACCCTTAAGGGATCGATCCGGTGGAACATAGCTCGGAGTGATTCCATGTGTTTCAGTATGAAAGAGGACCATTCCTAGCATAAAAATAACTATTTGGATGTGTTGGAACAGTCTGCTTGGTCACACAAGTTGCAGGCGAAAGTTGCACCACTTTGCACCTTTGCACAACTTGAATTTGACACTTTTTCCATCAAGTGAAAATCTGCCACCATGAGAAACCACTCCAAGATAGCCAAAACCGAGAGAGGTTTTTCTAGAGGGGCCCAACGCCTTTCTATAGGATCAAACAAGATTTTTTTAAGTGTCATGGTATCCATGTAATAGCATGTTCAAGTTTGCAGCCATTTTGTACTTTGGACCCTTAAGGGATCGATCCAGTGGAACATAGCTCAGAGCGATTCCATGTGTTTCAGTTCGAAAGAGGACTATGCCTAGCATAAATATACCTATTTAGATGTGTTGGAATAGTCTTCTTGGTCACACAAGTTGCATAATGGAAGTTGCACCACTTCGCAACTTTGCACTACTTGCATTTGATGATTTTTTCATCAAGTGAAAATCCACCGCCACAAGAAAACCACTCCAAGATAGCCAAAACCAAGAGAGGTTTTTCTACAAGGGCCCAATGCCTTTCTATAGGATCAAAAAAGAATTTTTTAACTATCACGGTATCTGAGTAATAGCAGGTTGAAGTTTGTAGCCATTTTGCACTTTGGACCCTTAAGGGATCGATCTAGTGGAACATAGCTCAAAGCGATTCTACATGTTTCAGTGCGAAAGAGGACCATTCCTAGCATAAAAATACCTATTCCAACATGTTGGAATAATCTGCTTGGTCACACGAGTTGAAATTTGATAATTTTGTGGTGTAGGGAGCAATTGACAATTTTCTAAAACTTCTCATTTCAAGCCAGTCAAGGGTTTGAGTAGGATTTAATTATGAAATGACCATCCCACCTAGTGTTATGACTTTTTTCTCAGTGGGACGGCATGTACATTGTTAGAGTAGGGTCTTTTATTGTTGAACATGCTTTGGAATGAAACTAATGACAATAGGATGGGGTTCTTAGCTCAAACAAGCACTTTTCCATGAGAATTTGAGGAACCAAGGAGTGATTTTGAAAAAATGTTGAAGGAGTGGTCTATGTAATAAAATTTTGACCTTGTCCAGGGTATTTTGAAGATGTTTGATGCTTTGGAATGGTTTGGGAAGGCCCGGGTATAGGAGTTTCTATAAACCCTCCCTCTTTGCATTGAAAATTTGGGGTTTTTGTATTGGAAGCCTAGTTCAGTGGGTAAGGTCCTAAGACCTAGAAATTATCTTTTTTGAGACCTAATTAAAGACTTTTTTTGGGTTTGGAAGTCTGGTTTGAAAATCTAAGTTTAGTTCCTTTGTAAAATTGGCCTACTTGGAGGCCTAAAATAGTGAAAAGGTCAGTTTTCTTAAAGTTGTCCCAAAGGAGTCATGTGATGGGTTAAGGTATGTCTTGCAACTCTAAAATGGGTGCTACAACCATTCTTTTATTTTCCTACTATTTTGGAATGTTTTGGAGTTAAGGGCCCAAAACTGGTTTTGCACAGTAACTAGATTCCAAGGGTGAAATGTGGGAAATAATGTTTATGTTTGTTGTCCAGCTTGGAGGAGTGTTGGGATTGGTCCATTACACCTTTTTAATCTTCTTAGATGCCTCTTGAAGGAAATTTGACATCTTCAATGGTTTTGGGTCCTCTAACTCTGCATCAAAAATGAGTATCACAATTTGAAGTTTGGGAGATACATGTGATAGTTTGCAAATGCTTTGCTACTAGTAATGTGAACAGTGAACAAAGGAACTAATTTTTTGTGTAAGGTCAAACTTCTGAAAGGTTTCATTTTTGTTGTACTAACTCAAACAAATATTTATTAGGCAAATAATGGTTTGGTTGTGCCTTAATAATTATAGTTTGTGTTTGTAAACAATGGTGCCATTATGGAATATTTAAGACAACTTGTAAATGACATAATCATTGGTTGATGTTTTGAGGAACCTAGTTGATTGTAATCAGTTATTTTCAAGATTTTCAAGGTGTTTTTAAGGTCCTTAAGGAATTGGGAACTCTTAATGCTAATTTGAGTATATGCATCAAATGTTTTGTCAAGGGAAATATAGTTGAATAAGTGTGTCAAGAAAGGTGTTGATTTCTTCCTTTGTACTGCATCAGTTTGTGCAGAGGTATTGGAAGGTGTTTGGACCCTTCGGAGGAATGGGAGAGGCTTGGAGTTGTCTTAAAGGATGAATTTTCGTGAATGGTTTTGAGTTTCTAATCAGCTTTATGCTATGTTACAATCAATTTTCTGATGGTTAATCTATTTTTTTGAGTCCGAAAAAGAGTTGAAACCAAGTTCTAATGTTTTGATGAAAAAATGATTGAGTTTGTTTGTTGATCTTCTTCAATTTAAGTTAGGGTCAGAGGTACCCTTGATGATTTGTGGATCCTGGTAGATGCTCTGCATCAAGATTAAAATGGTAATTGGCAAGTATATATAATTTTGTATATAATGGTAATTTAAAATGTGCATTGACAACCTAAGATTATAATGACAAACAAAAATGAAATCAAGCAATAATAGAATGAAAGAAAATGTGTAAAGACTTCACATAGCTTAAAAACCAGACTTTCAATGGAGGAGTTCAACCCAATTATATAGCCTTAGCTTCTTCTTTCTTAAAACTCCACAACAATTTGACTTGTTCAAAAGCTTGTTCCCTTCCACACTTCAATTGTATATCAGTTTTCAATGGAATTCAAACTTCAATTGATATTATATTTCTTTCAACGTGGAAATGCTGCTATTTCATGCAAAGGTGGTAAAAAGATCATGGAAAAGGTGATGGAATGTGAAAAACATACTTGCACACTTCACAACATCATCACAAAGATGCTTTTTGTCAGAGCACACGTAGAACCAGGGGAATATGCAGACTGTGGGCCTTGAAATCATGGGTATATAGAGTTTTTTACCATTTTAGTGGAGTCAAAAACGTGCTCGTGTTATGTGAAATTTGGTTTTCTTGGTATATTTCTAAGAGTGGGAGAAAGAGAGAGTTGGAGGGAGAGAGGGGGAGAGTGGTAGATAGAGAGGGAGGGAGAAGGGGAGAGTGGGAGAAAGAGAGAGTGGGAGGGAGAGAGGGTGATAGAGAGGGAGGA
>VCHN02003366.1:0-14293 GCA_007115665.2 Sequoiadendron giganteum
TGTGAAAATGCTGGTAATCACAAGGGGTCTTACGTACAAATGTTGGAAGCTCTAAACTCATCAGATTTTAAGATATGGTGATGCTCAAATTTCTAGTTCTAACCATTTAATAAAAGAAACAACAAAGGATGAGGGTTTCAGAAGTTCTAATTGTTAACACTACTTTTAAGATTAATCATGCAAATGATGAAATACCTGGAATGGACCAATCCCTTAAATTAATTTCTGGTCGACTTAGGCTATACTTGCAATCTTGCAGAAAGCAGTGCAATCTTCTAAGGTGTTAAAGATTTTTAGGCTGTAGGCATTCATTCAATAAGACTGAATGAATATATACAGTTGAACTAAGCGCATGAATATGAGGTATAGGTTGACCTTGCACAACATTCTCACAATCAAGAAGCTGCCCAAGATATGAACCAGGGATTGCTACAACACTCCAGGCATTAAATCACAAACATTACTAATTAAACCTAAGATACATCCAAACATATCCAAGCAATTTGAAAGATAGAACAAGAACCATGCAAGATTATTCAATGCAAGAGAAGGCACCAGTCATAACACAATGTTTGCACTTTGTATTAAACCATCATGTTTGCAAAAATTCCAGTCTGTTACAACACTTGCTTGAAATGTCAAAACTAACTTCTAATCCTCTAACATGCTACTCTACTGCTAAATCTACTGCTTACAAGTCTTCTGGCTTAGTCAGCTAATCTGAACCGAACCTAGCTGATTCCAACCTTTACAAATGAGGCAGAGTGCCATACTTATAGAATAATAGGCCCGCGTGAAACAGAGCTAGGGTAACAAGGAAACTCGACCACCAATCAAATCGGCCCCGACAGCCAGCAATAACCCGCCGTCAAGCATAGAATGCAACATTGAAGTCAGGGTACGAATCCTCGAGCCACACCCACCAAAAGACTTCACCCGCGCGAACAGCAACGCGTGTGAAAACACCAGCATGGATATGAGCCACCGATCGGACCCGAGCTGGGCAAACGAACGACTCAGATCGAACAAAACCAGGTTGAGCCCCTTCAGATCACGTCTGCCTGCCATTAATGGCCACCAACGAAATCAACCTTGTGTGCGGGAATGGGTCTTGTGATAGCAGCCGCAAAGTGTACCTGATTGCACTCGCAAATCTCGCCAAATCTTCAAAGTACATCCAGCAATCCCAACTCGATCCAACCTGCATCCAAACGAGCCACCATTAATGCCCAATATACACCATCAAAATCCAAGCAGGTCCATTAGAGTTCCTAAGGCAAGAAAATCAAGCATAAACCCAGGCGGAGGCGGAACCAGAGACAGGCCGAGGCGGAGCCACGAGCAAAACAAGAACAGAGACCCAAGACAGGAGGAGGCGGAGACGAAATGGGAACGAAGAGGAAAGGGAAACATGCGGGAATGAAACCGGAACCAACCCCGGCGGAGGCGGAGGTGGAACGGGGACCAAAACGGGAACCAAAGGAAAATAAGCAGAGGCGGAAACAAAACCAACCCCGACGGAAGCGGAGGCGGAATGGGAAAGGAAAGGGAAACAGGCGGGAACGAAACCGGAACCAAACCCGGCAGAGGTGGAGGCGAAACGGGGACCAAAACAAGAACCAAAGGAAAAGAAGCGGAGGCGGAAACAAAACCAACCCCGGCGGAAGCGGAGGCGGAACAGGAAAGGGAAAGGAACCATGAACTTTGCCAAAGTTCAAAGCCACGTTCCATCCTGATCCCGGCTTCGACAAAACGACAAAAGAGCAAGCCGAGGAAAACCTAAGGGAGGAAAACCAACCCGAAGGCGAAAGACAAACAAGACAATGGAAGAAACCGAAACGCGGGAGGCGGAGCCAGAATGGGAATGTAAACCGAATCGAGAACTTTAGCCAAAGTTCAAAGTTTAGTCTCATCCCGGTTCCGCCTCTGACAGAACGAAAGGGGATGCGAAGCAAAGGAAAGACTAAGGGAGGAAACCAACCCTGAGGATGAAAACGAACAAAACGAAGAAGGAAGCGAGTGAGCGGGAAGCAGAGCCGAAACGGGAATGAAAACAAAACTGAGAACTTAGCCAAAGTTCAAAGTTCAGTCTCATCCCGGTTCCGCCTCCGACAAAACAAAAGAAACAAGGAAAACAAGGAAAACCAACCCTTAGGACCCAAACAAAAACACCAAGGGAAAAAACAAAAGGCAAAAGAAGACCACCCCAGAGAGGACACCCGCAAGACTCCAAAACCATTAGGAACTCAACACAAAGGCACCCATAACCAAGGCAAGCACCAAAGACCAAAACCCCAAGATTTTCAAAGATAAGCACAAAGAGGGGGCAAGCCATAGAAATAGGCCAAAAGGGCAGGCCAAGAGAGGGTCCCTACTTTCGGTGGAGCGTGTGTGAAAAACTGCACAACAGAGCCCCAACTTTTGTAGGGAATCCCAAAAATATCCCCACTCTGGTGGTTGGGGGGGTGTGGGTGTGCAAATGTCTCATCTGCACACCTACATCTCAGGGATGTCCTTGTCTCGAAAACATTCCCTGTTTTTGTAGTAGGGACGGGGTTGGGAGATGTGCCTCCTGTGGATCTCTGAAATACACCAAACACGCACATATTAGATGCATAAAATACCAATTATTGACAATTATCAATACTCTTACAGAAAACATTAATTTAATCCCAACATAGAAGACACGTTACAAATGAGTAATCAAACAAACAAGGAGTAAGAGCAAAGCATAAAAACTATAGTACAAATGCAAGAGCAAGACAGCTAAAATTATTTCTAAATTTAGCTTGATCTCCATTTGATGCTTTTGAGCCAAAAAATGGCATAATTTCTCTGTAAGAAGGTAAACCTTGCTAAAGATCATCATCCTTGGTGACAACAGTTTTTTTAACTGTATTATAAACTTCATGCCATTGGCCTTGCTATTTGAACACAATGCTTTTGACAATAAATAATTTTAGTAATATATTTATTAATAATTATAACTAAATAATAAATATATTATATATTATTAAATAATAATTTAAGTAATGAATTCTTCCTTTCATGGGGCTAATGGGGCTCATCCCCTATAAAATCCAATGAAAGACATCAAATGGATGGCCCCTTTGATGGGATAGAGTAAGCTAAACTTCGACAGGGTTTCTAGGGGTAATCCAGGCATCTTTGGGGCTGGTTGCATTTCTCTCATGATGGACAATTGATTGGTGCCGCTTTGAAGGGCCTGGGACATGGAACAAGTAACAAAGTTGAGACCATGGCGCTTCAAAGGCCCTAGGACAGGTAACAAATAACGAAGTTGAGGCAACAATGCTCCTTATAGGCCTATAAATGTGTTCAAACTTGAGCATAAAGAAATTGTAGATAGAAGGTGATTCTCAAATGATCATAAATGCAATAAGAGAAAAAGGGGCTTAGAATTGAAAAATCAACAGAATATTAAATCGAATTTGGCCCTTGCTTAACAAACTTGAGGCCGTCACAACAAAACATGTCTATAGGGAGGGGAACTATCATGCAAATGCATTGGCCAACTTTAGTGTCGATCATGACATGAGGCATTTATTTGGAGATAACTTATGCATTTGCTTCCCTTATTTATTTAATGATGATCCCTTACCACCTCGATAGCAATTAACTCACCATAACGATGTAGAATAGTTATAATGCATGCATTATGAATTATGGTTTGAAATGAAACATCGGTTTTTAAAGGGCTTTCTCTTCATTCTCTATAGAATGTGTCCAAATTGGTGCGTAGTAGATACCGCAGTGAGATAATATGCCAAGAAGAGGCAAATTTCCTTCATGGGAGAGATTTTTGATCTGCAGTTAAAGACAATTTTCAAGGTGAAAGTGCTGATAGTGGTCCATGCAATCTGAATGGTATTGGGCGATTTGTTCCTATCTACCACTCACAAACACCGCGTCAACACCGACATAGCCTTGATGTTTGTAGGAGTTTTTTAGAGGGGGGAATCAATTGACATTGTGAGGTTGGTTGAACCTCATGGGCATTTTTGTCTCAAAACTGTTTTTGACATGGCTGTTCTTGTGTTGGGATTTCCAATAATTGGTAGTGGGCTGTGGTTCACTCTCCTCACCACTGCTGCATCACCATGGGTCCCGTTTGTCATCTCTACTCATGTTTCTCTTGCTCCTTGTTTGTTTGATTAGTTATCTGTAACATGCCTTCTATGTCATCTGTGGGGTTGAGGTATAGCACCCCTTGCATGTTCCTTCTTCCTATACAGGGTGGGGTCTACCATTTCCAAATCAAATCCTTGAAGGCCACAAGGATTTTCATCAATTTTTTGATTTTTTATTCAATCTTTTTAATGTTAAATATTTTTTTTAACACCATGCTGGGCACTTCCTCTTCCATTACCTCATACTTTTTTTTTGTTATTGCATTAAAGCACATGCTAGCTATCGTATTTATAAGTGTCGAGGGTAGGAGCCCTTGGTGGCGGCCACATTTAGGTTTGGCTTTAGAGTTTTAACTTTTAGGTTTTGGTTTTAAAACTACAGATCTGTTTTTTGAGGACATGACAGTCAAGTGATGTCTGCATGTCTCCTGACCACCCCAGGGATGGCAGGGTGTTTCTTTAGAGGGTCCCAATTGCTTTGCAGGATTATCCTTGGACAGGCCCCTTGGGGGTGGTGCATAGGATGGTGGGAGGAGGTTTCATCCCTGTCCACTGCTGCCATGACATCCCTGCTCTTGGAAGCAAGGGGTTTTAGCTGGTAACATTGAAAATATTGCAAAAATATTTGACATATATGATTTAATTCTAAATATATGTCATGTCAATTCTTGCATCTTGAGTTTGCTAAGTCATTTTACATTATTTATTACTCTACACAAATGAAATGCCCCCCAAATGGAGGGGACATATACAGTTTCTGCTTTTCCCTGTCCTCAAGCTCCCGAAATGGCCCTGTTTTTGTGGATGGGCTAACAACCTCGGTGACAGGTTCCTGTAGCACATTGCAAAATATGTGAATGGTTTCTGTGTACTTATTTAGAAACTAAGAAGTCATCATGAATGCATCATCATGTCGCTTATTCATCCAATTCAATAATATATGATTTTCTTGCTATCTATCTCATCAGTCGTCCCTACATAAGACATAACGGTTTTGTTATATAATATTGTCAAACAGAATTGCAGACAAAGATGCAGAGAACAGGAGAGGGGATGGCATGGGGGAGACCTTGGTGGGTCCCCAATTTAGGTTTTAGTTTTATTTAAGTTTTTTTGGGTTTTCAAAAGACAGGCTGCAGAGGACATGCTGATGCCCCTATTACTGTTAATTAGCTTTAGGGAGACTCTGAAGGTTGCATCCCCTTTGAGTTTCATGTTTTAGGGGATGCCTCCAAAATTTCTGCGTACGTAAATGGCTGGAATGTTCCTCCCTTTTCACAATTTTTGGGGACAAGGATGGAATGTCTCATCCCCATCCCTGAGTACTTGAGACATCTTAGATGTTTGAGGTGGTCCAAGAACCTTGGGGATGTGTCCCTTGTTGATGTTGTAGCTTCAGGCTAAATACTTCCGCCTTGATTGTTGAACAATAAATTGATATAGCCTAATGGCTATTCATTTATTGCATTTATTAAAGTGAAGAGGTTCTTCACTTGGCATCTAATATAATATTTAATTATTGTGAATAATTAAATGGGGCTGACTTCATTAAAGAAATAATATTTATTTCTTTATTATTGCTATGAGGCCGACCTCATGAAGAGTCACATTGTTTTGTATAAATACAAGGTGATGATCACCTCATTTGATCATCAAGTTCATTCATCCATATTTGCACTCATAGAAGAAGTTCACACTTGAGCAGCAGATCATCATATTGGTGCAGCAGGTCGAATTCAAGGAGAAACATATTTATTTTGTATTTTCGCATCTAGGAGAGGTGCTATTATTCATTGTATCAAATTCGGCCTTGTGTTGGGCCTAAGTTGTAAGCAGATTTCTGCTCTTATTCTTGAATATATAAGCGATATATTTGCTGGGTTTTTCCCCTAGAGTTGGAGGGTTTTCCTAGGGTATCTTGTGGCGTTCATTGTCTTCTGTGTTACATTTTCTGATTGCTTTCATTTCTGATCCTAAAACTAACATAGTATCAAAGCGGGTTTAAAGAAGATTGTAATCAGATTTGCATAAGCAACGCTTTCATCCACTCTTGTTCTCATCTTCAAAATGGTGAACGGGCTCAAGATCGAAGATAGGTTGAAAGGTGCTTCCAACTTCACCTCTTGGAAGTTTAGAGTGATGCTTGCATTGGAAGAAAATGAGCTTGCTGAATTTGTGGAGGGTGAAGTTCCCGAACCTTCCGATGAAAATGAGAAGCCACAATGGAAGAAGAATGACACTAGGGCAAAAAAGTTTTTGGTTGATTTGGTGAAGGACCACCTTGTGCCAATTATCTCCAAGTTGAAGACAGCAAGAGAAATGTTCAAAGCCTTGGAGGAAATGTATGAGTTCAATAACACAAACAGAGCTCTTGCCTTGAAGCAACAACTTCATCATGTCAAGATGGCAAAAGGAGAGATTCTGTCATGTCCTTCTTCATGAAGATCACTGAATTGAGAGATCAGCTCTCTACCATTGGGCATATGGTTGATGATAAGGATTTGGCCATGTTGGCTCTTAATGGTCTTCCTAAATCTTGGGAACCATATATCCAAGGCATTAGTGCGAGATCAAAGCTACCTAAGTTTGATCTCTTGAGGGCAGATTGCATTCAAGAGGAATCGAGATTAGCAGCAAGAGGCAATGGGCAAAGTTCTACCAATGAGGAGATTCATGTACTTGCCGCTCAATTTTCGAAGAAGAGAGGAAGAGAAGGAAAGAAAGGCTACTTCAAGAGGAGGAATAGAGATAGAAGATGGAAGAGAAGGAAAGAAAGGCTACTTCAAGAGGAATAGAGATAGAAGATTTGATGGTGCTCCTACATCTAAGAAGAAGAAGGATCTTTCCCACATACAGTGCTTCAGATGTGACAAGTTTGGTCACTATGCAAAGGATTGTCCAGCTAGATCAAAAAACATGCTTCAATTGCAGATGTAGGTGAGATCTCTCCTCAAAAGGATTCAAGTGAATTTCTATTCTATTCTGCCTTATCAAGCAATGTTCCAACAGATAGCAACACTTGGTTGATTGATAGTGGCACCTCTCATTACATTACTAGATTTAGAGAACATCTTTCAGATTTGGTGATGAGAGATACAAGTGTTCAAGTCATAATTGGAGTTGATGCATGTTATTCAGTGAAAGGTGTTGGGACTGGCTGATACCTTTATGGCATGACCTGAGAATAAAGTGCCAAGCAGTCACTCTATTCTCTCTTTCCGATCAAAAGTATCCCTCCTTGGGTGCTTGAAAGTTCATGTGTTTAGAACTCCAAGGAGTTCCTTTATCGCGAATAGACTCGGTTGGTTGATGTGTTTTGCTGGTTATTTCAAGGGGACTTACGTAGTTGTTCAACTCTGTGAAGCAATTAGGACATGAATGATTTGGCAATATTGTTCTGGTATCTAGACTGACTCGGAAAATGCAGAATTAAAAGGGGATAGGGATAGGGATTCTACAGATCTACTTCTAAAAGGGTGGAGGACGAAGATCGACTTAAACAATCTTCAAACCAAACTTCGCTTTGTCTTCTTTCGAACAACTCCGACAAAGTTGGTGCAATCTTCAAAGGATGAGAAAATGTTCAAACTATGACACAACACGTTCATACCGTCAACACGACGCATACAAACACATGAACCATAATCGAAGTTAAGTGCTGATACTCCAGTTGACCACGCAAGGCGAACTTACCATCAGCAAGTCCGCTAGTGGTATGGACGAGAAGACTTGCTCAAATCACAACGCCACACTCCACAACTAACAACTACTTGCATGAAATAAAATCTATTTTACTCTATCTACCTTGAATTGGAAAGACGAACAAGCCTTGCTAGCTTCTCACAATAGAAGATAGAACCACCAAACAATGATAAATCTTTATATTATGAGAGTGTTCACAACAACTTCTTACAAAGTCCTCAATGGGAAAACTTCCTTTCCTCCTCAATCTAAGCTAACTTCTAAGCTCTACTCTCTAGCTTCTATCTCCAATACTCTCTAGCTCTGATCTATCTCTGATTCTAATTCTAATTATTACAAATGAGGGGGGATGCCCCTTTTATAATAAGTCCAATTCAGTGGACGGTTCAGATCAAATTACAATGAAGAGACTGATGAACCACCTATGCCGATTAGGGTTCACGCCTAAAACTTCCTGGAAGAGTGGAAGACGTGAATGCAGATATTCTCCTCCCACTAGAGGAATCATAATGAATAATGCCACTACCATCATCAAGAAGATCCTCATCAAGCAGCGCGTTCCCACTGGCCTTCTCCCGGATAGCAAACTCGATCAACCGGGCCAATACTGCTTCAACCTCCTGTGTAGAGATCGGCGGAATATGGTTGAGCTGGAACTCCAAGACTGCTACCGTCTGTCCGTATCTGATGCAAGATTTCTTCCATGTCACCAAGGCGTCCTGGGTATGCTGAATTATACTAGAGAACGTGGAGACATTCTCAAAGTCATCCAGGACAAGTGACTTCGCAGCTGAGAAGAATGGAGGCAGTCTACTTTTCAAACCATCGGCAGTTATCTCCTCTGGGACCAACTTTCTAGCAAATATGGCTTCTAATGTATTGGGGACTCCCCCCAAGATGTTGCCCATTGCCTTCTTCACTTTAGCTGAATCTGCCCTTGCTGCGTCGTGAAATCCACGGCCTGTGACCACCGAGGAGTACCAACTGGTGAAATCGTACCTATCACCTCTCTGAATTACACCCCCATCCACTAAGGTTTCTAGAGGTACGTGCATCAAAGCCCCCAAACGAAGTACAGTCTTCGTTTGATAGATGCGAGTATCACCCCAGGCCTGATCTACTATATCCATTCGTGCCAAAATATTTGAGGCCTGTCGATAAGCATCGGCAAGGTCCTCCATGAATTTTCCTGTCTCAGTGTGAACACGGCTAACCCACTTGTCTGCCTCCGTTTCCGTTTT
The DNA here is from genome assembly GCA_007115665.2 of Sequoiadendron giganteum. NCBI lineage: Eukaryota > Viridiplantae > Streptophyta > Pinopsida > Cupressales > Cupressaceae > Sequoiadendron > Sequoiadendron giganteum. The sequence goes on from VCHN02003366.1 coordinate 9,095, forward strand.
CTTTAAATCCTCTAAGGCAACAATTGACTCATTCGGAAGCTCCGATGGACGTTCTACTGCTGGGTCTGCTGGTTCACCTGGACGTGCTAGATTCTGCATATATCCTATCAAGGTTTTGTGCTCCTTCTTCAATTTCTTATACTTCCCTTCCGTGCGGAGCAACTGATCCTTCAATGCCTGATAGGAGTTATCGAACTCCTCGATAACTTGGGCTCCCGTAGGACGACCCAACTCTACTGTGGTGATCACATAATTTTCGGGCCTCTCCTCGGTTCGATCACAATCTTCCCTCGGAATAGCCACCTGAAGCGTGCGAGAGCCTGACTCGTCGGTCGAGATCTTTGAAAACTTTCGGGCCCTTTTCTTCTCTGGTGGCGCACTGATCCTTCTAAGGAACTCCTCCATCTCAATGGTCGGATCCGTATCATCCTCGGGTTCTCTCCTCATTCTGTCGGAAAGCCAATCGGGCACTGTCTGCTGTGGATTACAAACGACAAGGGGCTGCTCTTCTGTTGCCTCCATCTCGTGCACTTCCTCCCTTCTTGCACTGGTCTGCTCAGGCTCATCCTCCTCTATAAGCTGGGTATCTCCCGACCCTTGGGTCCCCTGTTCTGTGTTTTCTTCTTCTTCCAAAGCCGTATCCAACATCTGCTGAAAATGGGTGTCGGCCATTGTTCCCTCTTCCTCCTCCTGTTGGCCGCCCCTGGATAAACTGACACTAGCTGATTCCCGGGCGTTGGGCTGATCTACCTCCCCAAGTCCCCGCTCTTCCTCTAATCCTGCCCTCTGATCGGCAAATAATGAAACCACTCTTAAACTCGAAGATTGAGTTTGTGAGTGTACGGGTGATGCTTGTTCTATCCTCAACGGTGTCGGTTGGGTTGGCACTTCCACTTGTGCCCTCGATGTCTGAGCAATTTGTTTCCCTCTTTTTACCGATAACGGCCTTGGGTCGCCCATCAAGCTATAAGTAAGGGCGATCGACTTGCTCTTAAGTCTGCATACATGTCTGTCGACCCAAGTCCTGGTAAAAGTCATCACCGGGATAGAAAGAGTGTCCAAGTCCATGATCTCTGGCTCGGACCAATCAGGTGGTGGGACAGGAGTATCCCTAACTGACCCATAGTCGGGTTGCATGGCGTTGACATCCTCCTCCACCTGGTCGGGAACTGGAATAATCTCACATTCTCTAATCAACTTGAGAGGAAGTCTGGAAAACATCCTTCTTCTTATCTCAGCCTCATCCACTGCATTTGCCGGAGAGTCCTCGGATGGAGCTCGCGTGCGGTATTCAGCGTTACGTACCATCAGGATGTTCCGGTAAGGATACTGAAATCTACTACGCCTATGTGATGACAAATGATGATAAGATTGCAGCTCATCCTCTGCCTCTCGGGCTGCCTGCAAAGAGGGACACACCTCAATGGAATTTCCCATGGTGATAGGGAAATCAAGCCCACCCTTCTTTTTCCTTTTCTGAATCTTATCGTAGGCAATCAATTGCCTAGATATCTCAAACATTACTATGTGATCAGTGGGGTATCGCGGTAACCGATACGGATACGAAGTGAACCCCTGCAGCCTAATATATGTGAATTTCGGGAATTGGATGAGCCAATACCCATATTCCTCAATCAGTGTCTGTGCTTCTTTAGATATTCTCTGTTGCGTCCTTTGCTGAAGCGTCCTCGCAATGTGCATTGTGAATGCATCATTTGCCTGTTTATAGTTGGCGATGTTAACCAAATGTAGCTGTGTGCAGGCTTCATGAATTTTGAATTGACCAGGGGCACAGCCGATTGGCTCTTTGTACGAAATCCCTCTGTACTTAGTCATTCTGGCCAACATGTAAATTACATATGAGTTCATGTAGAAAGTCTTCGTCACCTTCAAGCTCCTGAATTGCTCATCAATGTGGTTGCTAATCATCCTAGCCCAATCGACACACTCTTTTCCTTCCAAGATGATCTCGATGAAGTAGAACATCCAAGGCTCGAAAATGTAAGCCTGTGCACTCCCATTCACCCGGCTCAGCATCATTATCAAATCACAATATTCTTGTTTCACGTGCTCGGCAATTATCTGCTTTGGGAGCTTAGTGCGGGGTGGCCTCGGCTTTTGCATCCACACTCTGTTGATGACTGCAGTGACTCTTTCGAAAGAGGAAGAGTACATCTTATCTGCCCTCTTGTTTGTCCTGTATAACATCTCCTCGGCAGTTGGAATCCCAAATGCTTCTCCGATGGCATCGGGTGTGAAGTTGGCGAGCAGTTTACCATCCGGAGAGACGATCGTCCTACGTTCTGGCTTGTAGTGATTGGCGCACTCCATAATTAGCTCCGGACACTGAATTGCTGGCGGAAAACTAGCAGCTGCGTAGATTCCACTCTTCATTATATTATGTGCCGTGGCGGATGGTTGATGGCCCCCTAGCCCGAACATCCTCGATTTGAGTGCATTCAGATTAAATGAACCAAGGTTGGTGTCATTCAATCCTGCCAACTTTGAAACTATTGCTGACTTTGGGAGAAATGGCTTCGCGAGCCTCTTAATCATTGCCTGCCGGGATGAGCCAGCCTTGCCTGCCTCAGTGTTTGCAGCTCTGCCTGCGGCTCTACTTGTTCCTGCAACATCCTTTGCGCCAGCCATCTGCAAAATAAAATAGAAGAATAAGCTAGGCTGCAGATTAATAAAATAAAACAATTCCCGAGATGGCTGCGAATACGGAGTTAGCTTTGAAAATAAAATTTCGCAGCATAAATTTCTAACTCCAAACCTCGTACTGTATAAAAATCTCTGAGTTTAGAGACAACTCTCAGCAACTGCACTTCTGACTGGTGAAGAAAAAACGCAGCAAGCTAATAACTTTCAGCAATGTAGCTAATTTCTCCGGCACAAATTGTTCGAACCTTGACTTCACTTTGTCAACTTCAGCAGTTAGAGGAATAAAGAGTTGCCAGCAATATGAAATTTCAACTTCCTCAACTTCTCAACGTTTAAACTTCGCAGCAACTCCACTTTCAGCTCTTTGAGAATTAAGAGTCTCGGCAAATGAAATTTTCTCCAGCACTTCGTACTTTCAGCAACTCAACACTTCGAAATAAAATAAACTCTCACAGAATTTCTCTCCTCAACCACTTGGAAAATATTTCAATCTCTCCAGAACTTCTTCAGCAACTTCAACTTCGCAATAATGTGAGGAGAAATGAGAGAAGAGATTGTTTAAATAACTCTTCTCGGAGAATCCTGCTAAGTAGTGCTGGGGCTATTTTTAGCACCTTCATCAATTTCCCACTATCTTCGTTCGGAATCTTCTAATTCAAGCGTAGTAGTGGGCTGGTCGTCAGCCGGTTATTATGGCAGTTGCCATTAATAATGATTCCTTCCTTGTAAAAAAAATTCGAATTTTCCTCTTAATCTGCCAGTTAACTCTTGGCGATTTAAACAACTCGCGAGAAAAACAATCACTTGACTTGATTTAAAATTCCATTTTAAAATCTCGCAGTGTTTAAATAAATTCAACTCGAAAAATTTCGTGGGAGTAGCAAATATATTTCCAACTTTTAAAATGTCTGTCATTTAAATCCTTGATTTCATAAAATTTGCCTTAGACATTTTAAATTTTCTCATTAAAATGTTCAACTCCGGGCGATTAAAAATTGTTTGCGTGCTCGAAATAATTCGTCCTTTGAGATTTAACTTCTGTCAGGAAAATAATCTAGGCAAAACGAATCCCTTCTGAAAATATTAAAATTTCCCTTAGGAAATTAATTTTTAAACTCTATTAACTCATGGGTGCATTTTAAACGGGTTCATTTGATTTTCACTTAGAAAATATTTTATCAAGTTGTCAACCCCGTTTAAATGTCTGGAAAATTTTCATGCTCACCCACTCTTTCTGTTTATTCAAATTTTCAAATTCTCATGCCTTAGGAATTTCTCCACTTCACACACTTAGGAGAAAATTTAAATTTTCATCCCCTTTAGGCGTATATTTTAACTAGGCAAGCTTTAAATTTCCACGCCTTAGGAAGCATTTTCATCACCACTTACCTTGAGGGCGCATTTCCACTAGGTAACTTTTATTTTCGTGCCTTAGAATATTTCCAGACCTCTATTCCTCCTTTTGACTGGGGGCGCATTTTGACCTTGAAGCTTTTGTTTTTGCCTTAGGCGTTTTTCCACTAGGCCACATCCTCCTTGGGCGCAAATATATAGGCAAGCTTTCATTTCCATGCCTTAGCCGCTTTCTCACACACTTGAGGGCGCATTTTCATACATGAACTTTGATTTTACGCCTTAGAAAATTTTAAGACCTCCTCACCTTGAGGGCGCATTTCCACTAGGCAACTTTTATTTTCGTGCCTTAGAATATTTTTGAGGGTTTTCACTTTACCCTGGGCGCAAATGAGGGAGGAGCTTGGGCGCATTTTACACCTTATACCTTCATTTCCATGCCTTAGCTGCTTTTTTTACCCTTTTCTCCTTCTTGAGGGCGCATTTCCATAGGCAAGCTTTTATTTTTGCCTTAGAAACTTTTCAAGGCATCTCTTCTTCCTTGGGCGCAAATGAGACCCCATGCTTTTGTTTTTGCCTTAGAAACTTTTCAAGGCTTCTCTCCTTGAGGTGGGCGCATTTGACTAGGTGAGCTTTTGTTTTCGCCTTAGAAACTTTTTCAAGCCTCTACCTTGAGATGGGCGCATTTGACTAGGTGAGCTTTTGTTTTCGCCTTAGAAACTTTTTCAAGCCTTCAATCCTTTAGGTGGGCGCATTTTACTAGGTGAGCTTTTGTTTTTGCCTTAGAAACTTTTCAAGGCATCTCTTCTTCCTTGGGCGCAAATGAGACCCCATGCTTTCATTTTCCTAGGTGGGCGCATTTCAACATGTGAGCTTTCATTTTTGCCTTAGGCGTTTTTCAAGCCTCTGCCTTGAGGTGGGCGCATTTGACTAGGTGAGCTTTCATTTTTTTGCCTTAGGCGTTTTTCAAGCCTCTGCCTGTTCCTGCTCTTGCATTCTATTTTTAGCAAGTTGTGCTATTTTTAGCAAATCCCTTGATTTTCAACCTCTAAGGCTCCGTTTTGCCTGAAAATTTCATCAGATGATATTCTCTGCCTTGTGAACCTGTTTTGTCAGTCCTCTGCCCTGACCTGCTATTTATAGCCACCTGCTATTTATAGTAAGTTTGACTTTCTGACTTTA
>VCHN02001489.1:0-21967 GCA_007115665.2 Sequoiadendron giganteum
TCTGAGCCCTTCATTGTAATTTGATCTGAGCCGTCCACTGAATTGGACTTATTATAAAAGGGGCATCCCCCCTCATTTGTAATTATTAGAATTAGAATCAGAGATAGATCAGAGCTAGAGAGTATTGGAGATAGAAGTTAGAGAGTAGAGCTTAGAAGTTAGTTTAGATTGAGGAGGAAAGGAAGTTTTCCCATTGAGGACTTTGTAAGAAGTTGTTGTGAACACTCTCATAATATAAAGACTTATCATTGTTTGGTGGTTCTATCTTCTATTGTGAGTAGCTAGCAAGGCTTGTTCGTCTTTCCAATTCAAGGTAGATAGAGTAAAGTAAATTTTATTTCATGCAAGTAGTTGTTAGCTGTGGAGTGTGGCGTTGTGATTTGAGCAAGTCTTCTCGTCCATACCACTAGCGGACTTGCTGATGGTAAGTTCGCCGTGCGTGGTCAACTGGAGTATCAGCACTTAACTTCGATTATGGTTCATGTGTTTGTATGCGTCGTGTTGACGGTATGAGCGTGTTGTGTCATAGTTTGAACATTTTCTCATCCTTTGAAGATTGCACCAACTTTGTCGGAGTTGTTCGAAAGAAGACAAAGCGAAGTTTGGTTTGAAGATTGTTTAAGTCGATCTTCGTCCTCCACCCTTTTAGAAGTAGATCTGTAGAATCCCTATCCCTATCCCCTTTTAATTCTGCATTTTCCGAGTCAGTTTAGATACCAGAACAATATCGCCAAAACATTCATGTCCTAATTGCTTCACGGAATTGAACAACTACGTAAGTCCCCTTGAAATAACCAGCAAAACACATCAACCAACTGAGTCTATTCGCGATAAAAGGAACCTTGGAGTCGAACACATGAACTTTCAAGCAATCTTAGCATGTGGGACACTTTGATCAAGAGAGAATAGAGTGACCGTTGGGCAACTTTATTCTGTGCTGGCGCTGTCACAAAAGGCACGTCAATAGGGTGAAAAACTTGAAATTTTAAAAATCTGACAATCTGGGCCGGCTCAGAGCGACCAAATCAACAAAACTCCGATTTCAATTTTTCGACCCTAAATTTTAGGAAAATTTCTATTTTTAGCAATTTTCTAAGAAATAGAAACTTTTTCTGGGTTTCTTTTAAAACAGATACTGTCAAAATTTTCTAAAAATAAAAAGTTTGGCTTCTAGGGTTGAGACTTATTTTGATTGGCTTAAAATACTTCCTCATCAGGCTAGTGCAGTCAGAATCACGAAAGAATCAGTTTTGCCCTAGTGGGTCTATTCTGCTTTTTCTAGTCATCAATGGAGGTCAGTCAGCTGCTAGGTGTCAGAAACAAACATCCAAACACTGAACAAAAGCTGCTAATGACGAGTTTGCACAAAGAAGGGAAGCTGTCAAAGTTGAAAAATGAGAAATTTGGGCTAACACTGGAGATTCCAGGTGCCCCAGCTCAATCTAGGCGCGCAAACATTCATGCCTTAGAAAATTTTCATCTCCGACAGCCAAAGCAAGGGCAAGCATGTCAAACGATGGGAGAAGTTGAAAATTGTAAAATAAAAACTAACTTTGCCAGTCATGGGCGCCCCTGAAGGAGATAGGCGCCCAAATTTCAAGGCACCAACTGTCAGAGTTAGGGTTTATGTTTCTAGACCATTGTTGCTCAGAATCCTCTTAGCTCCGCAATGAATCCTTCAACATAGTCATCTGATCATTCAGTCAACCAGAATCTCAGATCGAACGAAGAAGTCTTTAAAAAAGTAGCAAACTGGAAAAGTTGAAAATCTCATAAAAATGACTAAGTCTGGGGGTGTTGAGCCCCCTAGGCAGTCAGGGGCGCCCATGGATTTGAGTGCTTAAAAGATAAAATTAGGGTTTGCAGTCCCCAACAACTCTTCTACAGATTCAATCCAGCTCTGCAATGGATTCAACGGCGAGCTCGTCAGATTTGTTAATCATTAGATATCACAGAATGATCAAAGGGGTAAAATTGTGCAAAATGAAGAAAGTCAAAAGAAAGGATGAAAAACATCAAAGAAAATCTAACTCTAGTAAAGATAGGCACCTCCAGTCAAGAAGGGCGCCCAAGCTTTTGAAGCTTCAAATCAACTTTGTCAGAGATGCAGTATCCAAGAGACCCCCTCCAGTTTCTTCTCAGCTATCAAGTGAACCTGACAGCTAGTCGATCTGATCAGTTTAGCTCCCATAATCATGAATTCATCTTGTTGAAACCTGATAGCATCGGTCAGATGCAAATGATGATTGCATTTATTCATTATCATCATTTAAATCCAATCGCTTTATTCAAGTATAGTTTTCGATCTCCAGATTGAGGATATAAATAATATTTATAAATTCAAATCGAACTCCTGTTTGATGACTTTAGATTCGAGTGTCTTAAAGCGGGTGTCTTTAGAGAGACTTAGGGAAGCTAACTAAGACACGTCTGCTCATGAGACATGTGTCTCATGATACGTGTCTCTCTTGAGACGCATCCCTCATGAGACGTGTATCTCATGAGACGCGGTTCCCTAAAGGTGTGTCCCTCTAAACATAAAACGCGACTCCCCCTCTCCATATTTATGGGAGTTCCAAAACATCAAAGCAGATAATAGAAATCGAAAATTTAATCTGCTCCTCAAAGTCGAACATCTACACAGAATAATTCAGACTTAGTATTTTATAGAGACAAAGAATAACGTTGACATCAACCTCCTTATTTCTGGTTCAGATTTTAGAAGCTATAATCTGATAGTTTTGATCAAACATTCACATGGTATCAGAGCCACGTTAGGAAGATCCGATTAAAATATCAGATTATTTAAAATCATATTTTCTTGAAATAATAAGGCACATTACATTCTTCATAATGTCAAGTGTGATCAGATTTGAGGATCGTCTTGAAGGTGCAAACAACTTTACATCATGGAAATTCAGAATCATGATGATTCTAAAAGAAAATAAGTTACTCATTTGTGAAAGAAAACAAGAGAGAACTTGAGGATGATCCAGAGAAAACTCAATGGATTGAGAACAATGAGAAAGCTATGAAAATTTTAGTAGATGCAGTTAGGGACCACATAGTACCTATTCTGTCAAAACATGAGACTGCATACCTAATGTTTAAATCCCTTGAGAGCACCTTTGAAATAAACAACACTAGTAGGACCCTTGCTTTAAAAAGGCAACTAAACCATGTTCAAATAAACAAAGGAGAGTCCATTAATGCATACTTCATGAGAATCACTAAACTAAGAGATCAACTGTCAACAATTGGATATCAAATTGATAGCAAGGAGTTAACACTAATAGCTCTAGGAGGCCTACCAAACTCATGGGAGTCATTTGTTCAAGGAATAAGTGCGAGATCTAAACTCCCTAAATTTGATAGGTTGAGAACTGACTGCTTACAAAAAGAAACAAGACTCTCAACTAAAGGAAACAATCAAAAACCCATAGACGAGGATACTCATGTACTAAACACAAATTCTCATAAAAGGGGTAAGAAGAATTCTTATGGGAAAGGGTCATTCAAAAGAAAGAGGAATTCTTATGGAAAAGGATCATTCAAGAAGAGGAAAGACATCTCTCAAATACAATGTTTCAGATGTGATCAATACAGACACTATGCAATGAATTGTCCTGATAGAACAAAACAATAAGCATCCTTTGCTAAAGTTGGAAAAACAAATACAGAGTATGACTCTGAGAAATTTGTCTTCTACTCAGCACTATCAAGTCAAGTATCAAACCAAGACACCAATTGGGTAATTGATAGTGGTTTATCTAGGCACATAACAGGGTTCAGAGAACACCTAGATACTATGAAAGAAGAATCTGACGAAGAAGTGACTATTGGGGATGATTCTGCACATCCAGTAAGAGGGGTTGGAACTTGCACCATAAATTTGAAGTCTAGCCTCTCTCTACAACTCACCGGAGTACTATTTGTACCAGGAATAAAAAGGAACCTAATATCCATTTCTGCTCTTCAAGACAACGGATATAGGGTTACCTTTATGGATGGTAAAGTTCTGGCATGGCCAAAGAACTCCAATATGAAGAAAGCACAAACTATAGGAGTAAGACAAGGATATCTCTACAAACTGTGCACGGATCCTAAACAAGCTCTTATTCATAAGACCTCTGATTCAAATGAAATTTGGCATCGAAGATTATGACATCTTCACTTTCGCGCCCTACCTTTTGTAATGTCCCCATTTTTAGCACTACACTCTCCAGTGAATGATAGCCTATCCCCGAATGCCCGTAGGCTAGTCAGTGGCAGAATTTGGGTTTCCAGTTGCTTGGAGGTTTCTTTTGAGGATTTAGGGGTTTGCATGTTGGAGTTTTGCAGTTTGGTTGCGATATTCGTTCTGGGTTTTCAGAGAGCTTTGCGGTGGTATGACATGCAATTGAATCAGAGAACTTTTCCGGACTTACTATTTTTAGTAAGTTACGATGGATGCATGTTGGAGTTTTATAGTTCGGATTCTGGATTCCTTCTGGGTTTTCAGAGAGCTTCGCAACAGCGTGACATGCAATTGAATCAGAATTTTTTGGACTTACTATTTTTAGTAAGTACAATGGTTGCTCGGATTGTGGTTAAAATGAGCTTGGAACAACTTACTATTTTTAGCAGTATGCTATTTTTAGTAAGATCTATTTTTAGCAGGGTCTCTGCAGTCCAATTTAGCGGCTATATCTAGCACTCAATTTGAGCAGTTTGGTCTCCAACACGTTTGGTGCTAATTTTGGCAGTAGTTCAACAACTTGGTATTATGGCTATTTCAGGCAGGGGAGTATATTCAGCCGGTCTCCAGCATTTGAGGTGATTATTTTGGCAAGTTCGATATTTGATGAAAATATTATTTTAAGTGAAATATTTTTACTAAGGCTTGGTGGACACCTAAATGGAGGGATAAGTTGGTTTATTAAAAAGGGCAAATTTTATAAGGTTTTTCACTTAAGTATTTTGGACATCATACTTGGAGAAATATTTGAAAAGCATTTCACTTTATTATTTGGGACGCCTAACATTCCTTTTATTGGCATTTTAAATAAAGTTTTATCCTTCTTATGTTTAGATGCCAAGTTATGGAGGATGAAGTTTGAAATGAAATGCAAATGTCAAAGTGAATTTGAATGTGAATCTCATGGGGGCGACCTAATTGGAGGGAAAATAAATTTGAATTCAAGGTTGGAGAAAGTTATAAATAAGAGGCCTTGCTCTCTCTTTGATTATCTCATATCTACAGTAATGTTATGCTACCGGAATGGTTAGTGAGTTGCTACGAGGAATGCATACCTCCTAGCTTTGGCTTGACTTCTTGCTTGAAAAATAGCAACTAGTTGAGATTTTGGTTGTTCTTAATCTTTGAGAACAGATTGAGCACATTGTAGTTGAGTTCTTGCATTTTTATTAGTTCTTGGTAATGCTGGTGTGGTGTTTGGCTGAAGCACATTTTCAATCATAGCTCCTTGCACAATTTTTTGTTGGTTCTAGGTATTGGCTTATTGTTCAAGTCTACTTGGGGCGCCCCTTCTTGCAAGTTTTCAGATTATTCAAAGGTGATTTGGATTTTATCTTGCTAGTCGCCCTTTCTTGGAGGTTGTACTTTGCCGGCCATTGCATTGGGAAGCGTGCATAAAATATCAGAGGTTGCTTGTTGCTGTTTCTTGGTTTGTACTTGGTCGCCCTTCTCTTATGCTTCCTTTGCACTTGATTTCACATCAATCGGAGGTGTTTTGACAAAGTTATGAGCGTTTGGGTGATTCTAGGGCTTGCTGGTATGAATTTTTGATTGCTGCAATTTTTATATCAGACCTGATATTTTAGTCCTTTTTACTTTATTTCATATGCTGGATAGCTTGTACTTGTTTGGAGTTCATTTCCTAACATTCTGGAGTTCAATGGTTATCTACATCTCATCGTATTTGCAGATTGTTCATCGCCTTGTAATGCTGAATCAGTAGTACTGATCAGCTCTTTACTTTCTGCACTTTATATTTTGTATCCCCACTTTTGTGGAAGAGACTGGCATCATTTCAGTTTATAGTTTCAGTTTTCATTTCTTGCATCACCCGTTGAATAAGTGGAAGAGGCTGGCTTGCCGCCTATTTATATATTGTAATGCATCACTTCATCATATTGCTGATCGGCTGAGCCGTCAACATACTCCCGCTGAACAAGTGGTCGAGTTGCATATTTAATTTCAGTAATGTACTTTCATTTTCAGTCCTCCCGCTGAATAAATGGTTGAGTTGATTGTTATGTCCTTTCATTACTCTTTCAGTAGTTTCGGTTGCTCTAACGATCCCTTTTCGAGTATGCTCTCAGCTTGCCCGCATTGGGATCTGGGTTGATCAGAGGAAAGGGTTCCCTTTAGTTGGATTGTGTTTTCACTAAAGTTAATGGGTGAATTTAGTTGTGAAAAAGTGAAAAAATTGCCGGTATATTTCACCTTCTGTGGAAAAATTAGTAATAGGATTGCCCAAACTAAAACAAATCCATGAAGGAACATGCAGAGGGTGTGCCCTAGGAAAGAATACAAAGGGAACCCTCCAAAATAGTTTTAGTAAAACCAAAACTGTATTAGAATTAGTACACTCTGACTTATGTGGACCCATGTCTGTACCCTCCATGGCGGGGTTCTTATATTATGTAATATTTGTAGATGACTTCTCTAGGAAGACCTTGATATATTTTCTTAAGTGTAAAGAGTCAATAGAAATCCTTAAAAGGTTTAAGGAGTTCAAAGCACTTATAGAAAACTTCTCCGGGAAGAAAATCAAAATCCTAAGAACAGATAATGGAAAGGAATACACCTCAGAAATCTTTAAGGAATTTTGTGTAAATGTTGGGATTAAGAGGGAGTTTACTGTAGCCTACAACCCTCAACAAAATGGTGTTGCTGAGAGGAAAAATAGAACAATTGTAGAAGCTGCTAGAGCAATGTTGTTTGACCAAAACATTGAAGCCTCATTTTGGTCAGAAGCCTCTAGGACAACTGTCTACATCCAAAATAGATGTCCCCACTCACATCTAGATAACAAGACTCCTGAAGAAGCATTTACTGGTATAAAACTTGACACAAGTCACTTAAGGATCTTTGGTTGCCCTGTCTACATTCATGTACCTAAAGAAAAGAGATCCAAACTAGAACCTTCTAGAAAGAAAGGGGTATTTGTGGGATATAGTGAAACCTCAGAAGCCTACAAAATATACATATTCGGGCATAAACAAATTGAACTAAGTAGAGATGTCATATTTGAGGAAGACATTGCCTTCAAAAGGGCAAAGAGTTCAAGTTAGATAGAAATTCAAGATCCTCCTAAAGACTTAGAAGAGGAGCCTGCTCCTGAGATTCAGAGGGAGTATCCTGAAGAAATCATTAGTGAAAACCAAACTGCTCTAGAAAAGGATCCAAATGACAACAGCAAGAAGAGACCTCTTTGGGCTAGGAAGATGATGAAAGAAGCTGAGAATCATACAACACCCAAGGAACTTTTAGAGAAAGTAAGAGACCCAAAAGATTCTCAAGCTATGTTGCCTTAATGAACGAGATCATTAATTCAGAACCTACTAGTGTTGCGGAAGCTTCAAACATCAAGTGTGGAAAGATGCAATGACAGAAGAGTATCAGTCCATTTTGAAAAATGATGTATGGGATATAGTACCTAGGCCAAAAGAGAAATCTGTTGTCTCTTCCAAATGGCTCTTCAAAATCAAACATGCTGTTGATGGCAGTATAGAAAAACACAAGGCACGTTTTGTGGCCAGAGGTTTCTCACAAAAGGAAGGTATTGATTATGAAGAGACATTTGCATCTGTTGCTCGATACACCTCTGTGAGAGTAGTAATAGCTATTGCAGCAGCTAAAGGCTGAAAGATCCATCAAATGGATGTGAAAACTGCCTTCCTGAATGGGACCATTGAAGAAGAAGTCTATCTAGAGCAACCTGAAGGTTTTGTGATACATAAAACTGACTCACATGTATGCAGATTGAAGAAAGAACTATATGGACTTAAACAGCCTCCCAGGGCTTGGTATGAAAGAATTGACAGCTATCTCTTGGGACTAGGATTCTCCAAGAATGATGCAGATCCAAATCTCTATTTTAAGGTAATTAAAGGTGATATGCTAATAATAATTTTATATGTTGATGACCTGCTGATAATAGGAGAAGATCACCTTATTGCTCAAGGTAAAAAGGACCTGACTTCAGAATTTGACATGAAAGACTTGGGCATTTTACATTACTTTCTGGGGTTAGAAGTCTGGTAGAAGTCAGATGGCATCACCCTAAATCAAGGAAAGTACACTATTGATATTCTGAAGAGATTTGGGATGTTGGACTATAGACCCATGTCTACACCTATGGAAACCAACTTACACAAATTGGAAAAAGCAGCAGCAAAATCAAAATTTGCAGATCCTACTCTCTATAGACAGATAATTGGATCATTAATGTACTTGGTTAACACCAGACCTGATAGTTGCTATGCAGTGAATGCCCTAAGCCAATTCATGTGTGAACCAAAGGAAATTCACCTTGTTGCTGTGAAACACATATTGAGATACCTTCAAGGTACTATTGGATATGGTCTCAAATACAGAAATGTCCAACTAGACTTACATGGATACTCTAATTCAGATTGGGCTGGAAGTGTAACCGATCGGAAAAGCACATCAGGATGTTGCTTCCATTTAGGATCAGCTATGATCTCTTGGATCTGCAGGAAACAGTCTTCAGTGGCACAAAGCTCAACAAAAGTTGAATATATTGCAGCCTCTATGGGGGCAAGAGAAGCAGTATGGCTCCGGAAATTGCTTGTGGGATTGTTTGGTGAGCCCTTGAATCCTACTATTATCCATTGTGATAATCAGAGTTGCATTAAGCTTTCAGTAAATCCTGTATCCCATGATAAATCTAAGCATATTGAGATTCCTTACCACTATGTAAGAGACATGGTAGAAAGGAATGTGATCCAGTTGGAGTATATTAGTACAAATGATCAAACAATAGACATTCTCACCAAGCCTCTCTCCAAAGTTAAAGTTGAACATTTCAGGAAGAAACTTGGTATGGTTGAAATGTAATTTGTTATTGAAATTGAGATTCAAATTGTTTATTTTGTACTAATGTATTTAAAAGATGTTTAATGTGTAAACTCTTTTGTTATGTGTGTGACTCCATGACTTTATGGGCCCTCTCTCCCCCTGTGTACATTATTGAAAGGTGACGATCTTTCTAATAATGAACACTTGTATTTGACATTGTAAAATGAAGACTCTACAATGATTAGTTGAACTATCATGATAGATATCATGTGACTTGATATCTGTGGATATGTCATGATAGTATCTCTTGGACATTTTTGATAGATATCATGAGACTTGATATCAGTTGAAAATTATTATGATCCTTATGAGATAATCATGGTGGATAAATGTATCCGTGGATATGCCATGAATTTTAAGGTAGACATCATGAGACCTGATGTAAGTGCACATACCATAATCAAGATGTGTTATGAAGAATGTCATATTAATGACACTTTCAGAAGCATTTCATATCTTCTGATATCACGAGTAAGGTGATATCACTATATACTTGATTGGAGTTATCTTCCCTAGCTAAGAAGGAGTGTTGAAATCTGATAGCATCGGTCAGATGCAAATGATGATTGCATTTATTCATTATCATCATTTAAATCCAATCGCTTTATTCAAGTATAGTTTTCGATCTCCAGTTTGAGGATATAAATAATATTTATAAATTTAGATCGAACTCCTGTTTGATGACTTTAGATTCAGGTGTCTTAAAGCGGGTGTCTTAAGAGAGACTTAGGGAAGCTAACTAAGAAACATCCGCTCATGAGACATGTCTCTCATGATACGTGTCTCTCTTGAGACGCGTCCCTCATGAGACGTGGTTCCCTAAAGGTGTGTCCCTCTAAACATAAGACGCGACTCCCCCTCTCCATATTTATGGGAGTTCCAAAACATCAAAGCAGGCAATAGAAATTGAAAATTTAATCTGCTCTTCAAAGTCGAACATCTACACAGAATAATTCAGACTTAGTATTTATAGAGACAAAGAATAATGTTGACATCAACCTCCTTATTTCTAGTTCAGATTTTAGAAGATATATTCTAATAGTTTTGATCAAACATTCACACATCTAAAGGTCAAAAAACAAACAAGAACTTGAAGATCATAAAATGGCTAACACTGGTAAGGATAGGAGCCCCTGGAGGAGATAGGCACCTAACATTTTGAAGGGTCAAATGAAGTTTTCATCAGAAGTTGCCTCCAAACAAACTTCGTCAGATTCTATCAAGCTTCGCGATGAATCACTCAGGTCGTTTGTCAGATCAATCAAGAGGCCGAAAATCAAGATCAAACTGGAGATGAAAATTGAGTAAAAATTGAAAATGATTGAAAAATGGCTAAGTGTGATAGAGTTAGGCGCCTCTAGCCAAGAAGGGCACCCAAACTCTCATGCCTTAGTCAAATTTTTGAGAATTTCATAATTTTGAATGAAGAGAAAACGTCCAAGTTCATTGCACAAATTCAAACTAGGGTTTTGAAGAGTTAGGGCAAAAAAAAGTTGTTCTTCTCAAGACAGAGCTTATTTAAGGCACCTTTGTGTTTCATTTTTCATATTTTCTTGCAAGTGGCCTCCAAGGAGAAATAGAGCAGCAACCTAAAAACTTTTCTTTCCAAGATTCAAGAGCTCCAACTTGCTGGTTTTTCAAAGTTTTCCATGAATTTTCAGATCAGCACACAAGAAGGCCTGCTTTTTCATGCTTTTTTCATCCAGAACATCAAATCTTTGAAGAAGGAGGTCGAAGTTTTCAATTTCTATTGATCTGGGTCATCTCTGTTTATGATTCTAGATAATTTTTGAAATTTTTTCTTAAGTTGCAGTAGCTGTTTTTTCTTTGCATGTCAGAGAAAACTTCAAAACTTTCAACTTCTAATCTTCTGAGTTCATCTTAAACATTCTTCTGAATATAACCCATATCACAGTTTTTTCAGAGAAATTTCAGGTGGTTGCTTTTTTAGTCAAACCTTAGAATTTTCAACATCTGAACAAATGGGTTCATCCAAAATGTGCCTTTGAACAATACCCAGATGCCAGCGTTTTTTTTCTTTTTCGGAGGAAATTAGGTTTGTTGCTTTTTCAATCTGCACTCAAATTTTTCAAAAACGGGCGATTTGGGTTTGCTTCTAACGAAATTTTGAACAAAACCCATATCTCATAATTTTTTTGAAAACATTCATCCGTTTGACAAAGAAAATCAGCAAGCTAAAAATAGAAAGTTGTGCAAAACTTGTTAGAACATAGGCGTGTTCATAGTCAATCTTCGAGTTTTGCAAAATGGAGTACACTCCCACATAGTTTAAGACTAAATCAGCACTGTATCATGATTTCATCGAGACAACTAAAACTGACTTATACTACATCAAGCCAATATTCAATCTGCGTGCTTTGAAAAACGCAGGCTATGTTGCAGTCAAACATCTTGGTCATTTTGGGTTGTTTACAGCCTCAAGCAATGTTGAGAAGGCTTTGAGGAAAATGACAAGTATTGGGAAAAGTTGTAGAATACTCTTCTGTGGGAGAATCAAGAGAAGTGTCAAAAGCATAAAGTTGCAGAGCCACCAAGTTATCAATTAGTGAGTCATCTTTTGGGGCAGCGATGTTTTTCAAGAATAGAATTCATAAAGAAGCTGAAGATGTCAAAGACTCTCTAAGTTTGATTGCAAAAGAGGAGAAGATCTTAGAAAAGCGGAATATGGCTATAGATAGTATCAATGCTCCTGATAGAGAGGCAGTTTCCCGCTTTTTGGTGGATATGATAGAGATTTAAAGCAGCAATCTTCTAGAAGCTTTCTCCAAGCTTTCTTTCCATTCTTATCTCACACTTTCTTTCTATTCTTGTCTCAATTCTTATCCATTCTTTGAAGAAGAAGGAAATCAAAATGTAATAGTTGGCACTTTCCTTGTTTTTAGGTTTTCATAGGTTGTTAGATGCTTATCTTGTTTTAGTTTTAGAAATAAAGCTTACATGTTGGCAAGTATTAGTTGTAAAAGCAAAGAGATTTTAGGGTTCCCTACTCCTCTGCTTGTGTTATAAATAAGGGCAGACTTGCCCATTTTTCTATAACCATGCTAGTGATAACAAGACACAAGTGCCTTTAGTGCTTTCTCTTTGTTATTCAGTGTTGTTCAAAACCGTGCTTTTGATAACAAAATTGCTGAGCCTATGCCTTCATGTTTGTTATCGATTAGTTTCAGTTCACTTTGTGTTAAGGGCAAGTTTGCATGCCTCTTTTAGCTGCAAATCCTTGTTCAGTGCATGTGTCTTGTGTCAAGTGTTAATTTGGTTTGATCGTATGTTGCATGTATTTTGCTACAACTCGCTATCCCAAAATTGTAATCTCTTGTGCCAGAAGTTTGAGAAAATAAAATCCTAAGTGTGCTTTTGCTCCCTGATATAAAGTCTCAGATTTCTGTTTATTGTGTAATGCTTATATGATCTCCTTTTCATCTTGCATTGAAATTCAGTAGGTGTATGTTGGAAAAAGTTTATCTAAGTATCTATGTTAGAGAATCAATCTTGTTTATTTCTAACTCTCTTGCTTTGCGTTTACTTAAGAGGCTAGAAACGTCATTAGCGTAAGTTAGTTGTAGTTGTTAAGTTTCATAAAGGGAAAACCTCAGTTGCAACATTTAGAGTTCTATAACCTTGTGTTCTCGCAGCTGAAACAAAAAGATAGGCAAATTAGCTTTAGTTTATTTTCTTTATGTAAACTCAGCGAAAGAGGGAGCTTGCCCTCCTAATTTGAAGAGCAGTTTACTGCACATAGCTGCCCGTTTCTAAAACGAATTCTAGAGGTGCGATTTGAAACGCCAACAGAGTTTTGATACAGTTTTGGTATTGTAAATTGGGCGCCAACCTTCTAGAGAGCATACACAATTCGTTCCAACTCAATTGGAGGTATTTTGAAAGAGTTATGAGCATTTCATTGATTTACAGTTTTTTGATTAACATTTTCAGTATGTTGGTTTTTATTATCAGACTTCAATAAGTTCAGTTTTGGGCTTCTATTTCAATATTGGAGAGGTTTATAACTTGTAAGATTCATCCTTCTCCTACTTGCATTGATTCTATCATTGTAACACTAGTAAATTGCAGATTTCTTTCATTGTAAGGCTGAGAATTAGTAGTACTAATCTAGTCAATTGTATTTGTTGTATTTACTTGTGATTTCTAATGCAAACACTATAACCCCTGGATGGTTTACTGCCAGTGTGGAAAAAAAAACTTATTAATCTCTCATTGTACCCACTGAAAAGTGGTGAATTCCCACTCATGAGTGGATGCCCGCCATAGCAGATGAATTAGTTTGTTTTCTTTTCTTTTCCCCCCACTGAATAAGTGGAAGTGCGGAAATTGTTCATGGTTGGTTCACCGCCTCTTTACTTTCAACTATAAATTACTTTCAGTTAGTGAGCATTTATCTCCACCATATGCTAGCCCCTCACCCACATTGGGTTTTAGGGCACATTCTTGGTGTTGTGTTTTTCAGTTTGCTTATTATTTTGGAGAGCTAATGCTAATCAGTTGGCTTAGTGCTGGTTGTGTTATGAAAATTCCAAGAAAAAATTGACTAGCACATTTTAGTGGTATCAGAGCAAAAGACTTTGCCATCCTGTGACATTCAGTTTTCAGTAATTGGATGTGTGATAGAGAGAATAGACCTTTCACCAAAAATCCAGCAAGAACTCAGTTTCAGTTTCCACCAGTGCTAGAGGCAGAGACTTTATCTAAGGCTTTGAGGGAAAGAGATACTAGTAAAACAGTTGAAAGTGTTGAAAAAACAATTGAAAATATGTCAGAGAGCCTTAGACAAGCCTATGAGGAAAAGGAAGCTAGAGTGGAAAAAAAGTTTGATGGGATGATAGACTTGATGTCACGATTGTTGTCAAGAATGGATCAGCAAGCATCACAAAATATTGGTCAGCCCCAAAACAATCAAGCTAGAGAAAACAATGGAGTTAATGGAAATCACAGTAACAATAGTCTGAAGGTCAATGGAAGAGATAGGATTGTTGGACAGCATGTTGCAATCCCCTTCACTAGTGACAATTTTGTTTTGATAGTTGAACTTCAAATAGTCCATTTGAGATCATAAAAACTCCATTTTCCAAGTAGTTTATTTATTTTTATAATTTGGGCTATTTTCCATGTACTTCATGGTGGTGTAAATGGTTTCTAATTTTGATGCACGATTATCTAGAATTTATAGTTTGTCATAGGTGGTGTTTTGCAACTCCTATTTTGGGACCTTTAGAGGGTTTGTTTGGGTTTATATATGCTCCTTTTGAGTTGTAGTTTTTAAAGTGTATACTTTTTCGTGTACTTTGCAGTGGTGTTGTTATATTATAATCATTCTAATCTAGAATTGTACTTTGTTGATTTTGATTAAATTCTTCAACATTGATGTTTCTCTACTTGTAGTCAAATCCCAAGCGCAGAACATTTTACGATTTCTATGTCTACTTTGTGTGGATCGGATCTGCATTAAATAAGAAGGATGAGACACATCCCATGAGCGGACATGTCTCCACAAAGTGGAGGCATGTCTGTTCATGAGGTGTCTCATGAATCGTGCCTTTTCATCTTAACTAAACACCCAATCACTAAATCGGGGTTAGTCACTTAATAAACATAAATGCTTACCAATAATGATGCTCGTTCGGGATCCTATATGAAACATGAAATGCCAGTAACCTGCAAGTAATAACCTCTAGATGCAGATCGATAATATACTTGGAATATAGTAGATTTCGATCAGTTATATCTAACCGAAGCTACCATATTTCAACATACTTTTAGTGTTGTAGCATGTTTTGACATTTGTAAAGCATTGAGATGAAGAGATTTAAGACAAATGATGGATTGGATGAGTAGTTGGTAATGTTGTTTGGGTTGATCAATACACCAAACACATTCATAAGGTTGATGAATGAAGTGTTGAAATCATTTCCTGGTAAGTTCATGATCATTTATTTAGATGATACTTCGATTTTTATTAAGAAAAAGGAAGAGCATTGATGCATTTGAGGTCATCTTTACAAAGATTGAAGGAAGAGAATGGTTTGGTCAACCTGAAAGGCTGTAGTTTTATGAAGAAGGAATTAGATGATACTTTGATTTTTATTAAGACAAAGGAAGAGCATTGATGCATTTGAAGTCATCTTTACAAAGATTGAAGGAAGAGAAGGGTTTGGTCAACCTGAAAGGCTGTAGTTTTATGAAGGAATTATGGTTGAAGGAAGAGAAGGGTTTGGTCAACTTGAAAGGCTGTAGTTTTATGAAGAAGGAATTAGTGTATTTCGGGTTTGCCATTATTCAAGAAGGTTTATGAATGGACCTTGAAAAGTTAAATCTATAGTAGAGTGGCCATCACCCAAAAGCACATTTGAAGCATAAAGTTTTCATGGTTTACTAAGTTTCTAAAGGAAATTAAAAAAAAAAATTAGTGGAATTTGTGCACCTATCACAAGAATAAGAGGGGTGGTATGAAAAAGTTCCAGTGGATAGCTATAGAAAAAAAGAGTTTTCAACTCTTCAAGGAAAAGTTGACAAAATAACTAGTTTTGATATTGTTGGATTCCAATAAAGTGTGTTAGGTAGATTGTGATGCAAGTAGAACAACGATAGGAGGAGCTTTAAGCCAAGAAGGTAAGCCCGTTGCTTATTTTAGCGAAAATTTAAATGAACCTAAAAGGAAGTATTCAATCTATGACCAACAATTTTAAGCTATTGTTCAAGCACTAAAGAAGTGGAGACACTAGCTGCTCACTCGAGAGTTTGTTCTATAAATGAATCATCATGTATTGTGATTTCTTAACAAGGTAGGTTAAGTTAAAGAACATGAAATGGGTTGAATTCCTTGAGAGTTGCTCATTTGTTTTAAAACATAGGAATGGTAGATAAAATAGAGTAGTTGAAGCATTAAGGAAGAGGTGTCTTTAATTGAATTAGATGAGGGTAAATGTTTGGGTTTCACTCCATGAGAGAATTGCATGAAGAAAATTCAAATTTTAGAGGGGCACGATCAGCATGTTGAAAACTTATTGAAAAGGATAGAACTCCATGGCTGGAATTTTTCATTCAAGAAGGTTTGTTGTTAAGGGATTGTAATGTCCCTTTTTGTGCTTTGCCAATTCGTGCACATTTAGCCAGTTTCCAAGTCTTTTGAAGGCTAATTGTTTAGTTAGGGAGAATTCCAACATTTCTAGAGAAGCATTTGATTAGTCTTGCAGAGGAATAGTTCTTGGGTTTGAGTTTAGTTGGTTATTTGGATCCCTTTGATGTTTTCAATCGATTTCTGACCTTTTGGGTGTTTTCCAAACTTGGAGAAGCATACTATTTTCAAAAAGTCACTAAGTTGATTTCAATCATCTTCCTACTACTTCAATTTCATCATTGTGTGGTCAGAATTGGATTTCGATGATGTTGTAGTACTTTTCGCAACTTGGGCGAGTTATTAAGTTATTTAATTAATATTTCATTAATGTTGTCTAATGTTGAGAAATAATTAAAGGCCAACTTAGTGTAAAAGAAAAAAGCGCTTTTTCGAAAAAACACCAAAAAAAACTATAAAAGGAGGTGTTGGTGGCTCATTTGAATATGTTGAAGTTTTATCGTACTGTTATGCTATTGGATTGAACCTACGAGTTCTTCCATAATTTTTTGAGGACAAAAACTCTCATTCGATTTCTAGTTTCGGATTTTAGAGATAATCCCAAGCTAGATTGGTGTGATTTCATTCCAAAGATCACCATTGTGCTTCAAATCAAGTTTCAGTTTTGGATGTTTTTGAGATGAAGATCTATTTAGTGTTTTGAGGTGTGTTAAGTGGAGTTTGAAGGGAGCTCCGTTATTTTTCTTGTGGGTGTGTTTGTATGCTCATTTTTTGAGTCTCCAAAACATCAGCAACAATGTTTCAGTTCTGATTTGTCCAAAGTACAGAAGCAAAAAGGGTGTTTTCAGACCTGTATCAGCCTTATAGTTCATCCATTCAAGGTATCATGTTTTTATTTCATAGCTGGGTTATTGGGTACATGTCATTTGGTGCTATTGTGGGGTGTTTCAACAGTTCTTTACATCAACACTTTATATCAGCATTTAATCCTCTTATTTTGGTGTTCACAATGAATATGTGCTAACCTTGTAATGCTTTGGATGGTTGTATTACCGAAAGCTTCAATTTGTATGCACTTTATTTTGTAAGCACTTGGTAGGACAACCAGTGGGTTTAAATTTGTTATTGCTAACGTACTTACCCCACTAAACAAGTGGTAGTACTGTAATAGCTCACCATTGAAAAGTGGAAGAAACATGTTTAAATGCCCTCAAACATTGTATAAGCTTTCCCATTGAAAAGTGGAAGTGCCTTGTAATTCCCATTGAATAAGAAGATGATTTCTTTCTTGTATTGTTTATGCATCCCACTAAATAAGTCGTTTGGTTGGCTTGTGGCCTGATGCTTCTTTATAGCAAGTTGTTAATCAAATAATTTTAATCGTCACACTGTATGCTCTTACCTTGCCCAATCCGGCATCTAGGTAATTAGAAAGTGGAAAGGAAGTTGCTATGCTTTCATTTACTTTGAGGGTAACATATTTTCAAAAGAAAATTGAGGGTGTTTTTTATAGGGATAACAATTATGCATACGTTAAAGATCTATGAGGGAAAACTTAAGAGAAACATAGAAGAGGTCTTGTTGGACAATTTGGAGTGGATAAACTATGGGCACAACTTTGTGAAGACTATTATTGGCCAAGGATGAATGTAGATGTGAAGAATACTATGGAAGCTTGTAGAGTTTGTTAGCTTGCCAATGGAAAAAGTTAGAATACAGAGTTTTATGAACAATTGCCTATATTGGAGAGACCATGACAAGAAGTGATCATGGATTTTGTTTTTGGATTATTGAGAACTTAGTGAGGTAATGACTATTTTTGTTGTAGTGTATAGGTTTTCAAGGATGGCATACTTTATTCCATGTAAGAAGTCAAGTGATGCTATGTACGTTGCTTTTTTGTTCTTTAAAGAGGTATGCAATGTCTACATTTTTGGGTTATCTTGCATTGTAGTTGGCTTTGATCCTCTCAGTGTGTGTCAACCTTATCAAAGGGATTATTTGATGTTACTAGTGAGCTTAGATGATCTAGAGGACTTAGATGACACTTTCCGAAGTTAAATTTGGCTTCTAATGTGTTCTCCAAGATTCTTGGAGAGCATCTATTAATCGTAAGTCACTTTGTCAGGTCTGATTCTCATTATTCATCATCGGTAACACACTCCAGTGTAGTTAGTTTTCGATTCTGATGCTTTTCGACGGTTTTCGCAAATTGGATGTATTAATGAGCTATATTTTAATTATTTTACTGGTGTTGCTAATTTCATTAAAATAATTTAATGGGCACCTTAGTATAATAGCTCATTGGAATGATAATTGAAAGTTTTAAATGTTGGACACCAATAAAGTGATTTTTAATGCTGGAAATGTTTAACTAATAATATAAAATCACTTTGTAAAATTTCTAAAGTGATTTTATATTATATTTTTTGAAAAGCTTTTAGAAATGTTAGAAAAGAAGTTTTGTGAGCTCATTTTTGAAATATACCGGCCAATTTTTTCATTTTGTTACACAGCTAAGTACACCCATTAGCGTTAGTGTAATCATAAACCAGCTGAAGGGAACCCTGGACTTTCTGATCAACCCAGATCCCAGCAAGGGCAAGGTGAGAGCATACTTGTAGGGGATCGTTAGCAATAAGAACTTGCTGAAAATAACTGAAGGGAAAACAATCACTCTACCACTTATTCAGCGGGAGGACTGGAAATGAAAGTACAATATTGAATTCAAGGATGCAACTCGACCACTTATTCAGCGGGAGTAGGTTGACGGCTTAGCCGATTAGCAACATGATAATGCAATACAGTAAAGTAATAGGCGGCAAGCCGACCTCTTCCACAATCGTGGGAAAGTACAAGAGATAGATCAGAAAATAGAGGAGTTGTTGACAGTACTACTATTCAGCTTACAATAACATAGAGAGCCTGCCAAGCATATGTGATTAGAAGATATATCATGCTGCAATAATGTAAATAAACTCCCTCAAACTCATCCTAGACTTCTAGACCCCAGCCCATTCAAAAGTAACTCCTCTCAATCTGCTGTGACTGAAACAGGGACTGAAATGGCGCAGTCCAACAACCTACAACATCACTAAATCACTCATATCTTCCTCAAATCCCAACCAAATGACACGAAGTAAAATGCATTATGCTCTAACAAGGTGGGCGACCAAGATCAAGTACTAAAACCCACCCAAAACTCCTCCATTATTTTGGCACGGAAAACAATGCATAAACAAAAATGTACGGCCCTGTGAGGGGCGATTTTGCCTTTAAAAAATAAATACTAAATATTAAGATCTGTAAATTTGCAAGAAGGGTCGCCCCTAGCAAGGAAATAGATAGAACAAATGCCCAAAACCACTATATTTTTATTTTCGGACATATGAATAAAAACATGGATCAGCTGTGACAGAACAGCAACTGCAAAAAGTGACTAAAATGATAAGCAACTCAACTACAATGCAAAATAGTTCACTAGAATCAATCTCTCAACTAGTTGCTGTATTACAAGAAAGAAGTTAAGCCTAGCTAGGAGGTATGCATCCCTCGAAGCAATCCCAATACCATTTCGGCAGCATAACTTTGCATAAAACCCAAGATGAAAAACATGAAGATGAGCCCTCCATTATATAACCTCTGAAGGACATCCTAGAAGCTTCCAGAAGATGCGCCAAAACTCATGAGTCAACCAAATTCGAATTTCCAAGTTGACTTACCCTTTCCTCAAGTTGGCGTCCCTTTTCACTCAGTGAAAAAAACTCATTAAAATAAAAGTTACTCTTCTCTTCTTAAGCTGGCGTCCTTTTTCCTCTTTGATAAATCATAAAAAACTCACATAATTCCTTGATGGGGCGCTCACCCTTAAATTCCCCCTTTTCAAAACAACTTAAGTTATGAAGCTAGACCAAGGGGTTATAATTAAAATAAAACATTATTTTAATTAAAATAACTTATCTCTCCAAGAACTGTACCTGGGTGCTAATTCAGATGCAACCAACTGAACCATCTAAAGAGGAAAGCCAAATGCATTGAAGCAAACAGAACCACTGCCAGAAATAGGACTTACTAAAAATAGTAAATCCATGAATTTGCTCGGATCATCATGTAAGACATATCAATGCGAAGCTTTTTGAAAACCCAGAAGAGAGCTGCCAACCAAACACCAAGATTCCAGAAACACCTTCCAACCATGGCTGGAACGCCCTCCTAGAAAATAGGAAACCCTAATTCTGCTTCCGAGTAGTCTACGGGTCACCAGGATAGACTAACGGCCAACTGTCAGGTCACTGTTGAGAAGGGGACATTACAGTTCGCCCTTCCCAAAATTGCTTGCCCACAAGCAACTGTAAACCAGGATGCTGCAAGATCTCCTCATTCTCCCAAGTGGCATCTTCCAAGGGCAAATTCTTCCATGTCACCAAATGCTCTTTGATTGTCCTCCTCAAAGAGCGTTCCCTGGAATTGATAATTTCTTCAGGAACTAGAACCAACAACCCCTCCTCATCCAGTGGGGGAAGGTCGGATGAAACAACAATGTTATGTCCCAACGCCTTTTTGAGGTGAGACACATGAAAGACATTGTGTACTTTACTGCTAGGTGGTAATTCCAGCTGATAGGCTACTGCTCCCACCCGTCTGATGACTCTGAAAGGCCCATAGAAGCAGGGTTTTAGCTTCTCAGCTCCACTCTTCTTGAGAGTAGACTATCGATACGGCTGAAGGCGAAGGTAAACCATGTCTCCTACCTCGAAGGAGCGCTCAACACGCCGCTGATCAGCGTACAATTTCTGCTGATTCTGTGCAATCTGTATGTTGTTCCTCAATGCTTTTAGAATATCCTGACTTTGCTGTAACATATCTTTGGCCTGTGGTGCCTTGCTATCCCCAAATACCAAATCTGCAAAGTTGATAGCCTCATAGCCATAGAGGGCTTTGAACGGAGACATCCTAATGGACATGTGATAGGATGAATTGTAGCAGTATTCCCCCAAATGAAGCCATCTGACCCAAGTCTTCTGCTGTTCTAAAACATAATTCCGGAGATAACCCTCCAACCACTTGTTCACAATTTCTTTTTGACCATCAGTTTGGGGGTGATAATTGGTACTCGGAGTAAGCACCGTACCACTCATCCGGAAAATCTCTTGCCAAAAGGTGCTTAGGAACTTGCTGTCCCTATCACTCACAATGTTTTTTGGCAAACCGTGCAACTTGAACACCTCATGAAAGAACAACTCAGCCACTTGAGCTGCTGTAAATGAATTGGTGATGGCGAAGAAGTGAGCAAACTTTGTTAATCTGTCTACTACCACGAAGATGCAATCCTTCCCTTGTGTCTTAGGCAACCCCGTGATGAAGTCCATAGAGATGCTTTCCCATTTTTGATTGGGAATGGGTAGGGGCTGCAACAGTCCGGCGGGGTATGTGTGCTCATTTTTGTTCATTTGGCAAGTATGGGATTCCTTGATGTAACTCAACATCTCATTCTTCAACCCCTTCCATGTGAATCTTTCACGGATTTGCCGGTAAGTCTTAAAGTAACCTTGGTGACCAACAAGTGGAATGTCATGGAAGGTTTGCAAAACCTTATTTTTGAGCTTGGAATCGGACACCAAAAAGATCCTATCCTTGTTATGGATCAGCCCATCAACTACCTTGTACTTTTCATCCTGACAAGTACCCTCAATAATGCTAGTTGCAAACTGATTTTTGGCATAATCAGCAAGCAACAACTCTCTCCAATC
>VCHN02005022.1:0-10569 GCA_007115665.2 Sequoiadendron giganteum
TATCGATTAAAGTGAACCAAATTTTTTTGTTTTTTTTAAAGTGCAATTAACATACACATTCACTTACTAATTAACAACAACCTCTAAGGCTACAAGGTTGGGATTACTAAAACCCACACAAACATATTACATATAACCATAGCATTAAATATTTTATGAAATAAACATCATACAACGTAAAGATACCATATAACATAATAAGATATACATCCAAGATACAATTTCATATTCATTTACATAATCCAATAGTTACATCACTCATTCCCAGAATGAGACAATAGTACATAAGTATTACAATTACAGAATCTCACCTCGTAAACATAAGAGGGATAAATAACATATACAATCTGAAATATTACAATGCAAGAATAACTCAAGAACCGCGAGCTGTCCATCAAGAAGTCTCGCCACCAAGTACTGAAGAATAATGGGGACCCAACGGTTTTGGTGCATGTTCCACCCAACCAAGTGGTACCCAAAGGACCACCCCCCATGCTAGGAGATAGTAACAAAGTAACATGGACAAATATCTACAACCACTAACCAAAGGCAGACTCATACTGACTCAACCAAACAAAAGTACAACACAAGAACAACTCTCACATCACTGCCATAGGTCACATTGCTTCCAGACATAAAATAGATCAAGTATGTTCAAAGAACCATACACATAACATAAATACCAACAAACAAACAGTTGTCTAGGATAGAGTGTCATCGCACAGCTCATAATAAGTTACCCTCAGCGGATCTTCATAGGCTCTGGTGATCCTGGTGGCCTCTATCGACCCTCGGCCCTCATAATTACTAGTGCAAAATCAAATACCTCTCATATAGACAAGATATATGACTATGCCATTCCAAGCCTTTCCACTCATTCCAAGCCTTAACTAGCACTTGACTATGAGTGAAGCTAGAACTTATCTTTTTAATGTGTAGTACTCCCCAATATTCATTTCAATTTTAGTTATCACTTGATTAAACTCACTTCCATAGGTTACCCAAATCCTACCTCTTCCGGGCTCTGGTCCCTAATGGAAGCCACTCTTCTATTCGACAACACATAAACAAACTATCCACCAAGGGAATCACAAGTGCATACAACCTAGGTATAAAAACCACTCCATCACAAGGAGGAAACAGAATAAAGGAATGCACTCCAACAAATGGAGGCAACCTAAACACGTAGTCCACTCCTTTCACAGGAGGTACAAAACAACCCCGTACGTGGAAACCGGGTAAATACTGAAAAGACACCATGCACTACCCAAGGGAAAACACTGGTTGACATAAGGAAAATGACAACCCTCTTAGATCCTCTAAGATTCTCTGGAAGACTTACCAATTTGGACTAACACATAATCCCATATCCCAAAACACAACTTGACGAAATAGCTAAAAAAGCATTCAAGTCATTAATTAAAACTAATATTTGGATTTCCTAAATCCATACTCAAGCAATAGGTAACGTTTACAAAGGAAAAGGCACAATAACAAGGTTTACTCGAATAACCATATAACCCATTTTCCATTTTCATCATAGGGAATTTACACTATTTTAAACTCACAACCCTTTGCGAAATACGAGGAAATAAATCTAATAAGGCAGTCACAAGGGAATCACTACTTTGGATATACTAAATCCATATCTCATAAATGTTCCCATCACAATGTTTTAATTGCTCTAATAGAAAATAACTAACTTAAGGTAATTAATTGTCTCTTCATTAAATACAACTCCTTAATTATCTCTTAATACAACATAAAATTATAGACAATAACCTTTCTATGTTTATATCCAAAACCTATATCTTTTCAATTCTCTATTAAAACATGAATATATTCAATTTGTAAACTATCCTTTTTCTATATCTATTAGTTCATGCATTCATCACTTATCTTTTCAAATCTTCATGCAATACTAAATTACATGCATTTTGTAATGCCCTGCCAAGTAACCTTAAAGGAAGTTGCAATTAACATCTTAAGTGAACTAATTTTTTTTTATAAAGTACATTTAACATACACATTCACTTACTAATTAACAACAACCTCTAAGACTACAAAGTTAGGATTACATAAACCCACACATACATAATACATATAACCATAGTCTTATGAACTTTACGAAATAAACATCATACATCATAAGAATACCACATAACATAATAAGATAATCAACCAAGATACAATCTCATAAACATTATCTTAAACCAATAGTTACATCACTCATTCCCAGAATGAGGCAATAGTACTCAAGGTTACAATTACAAACTTCCACCTCATAAACATAAGAGGGATAAAATAACTTATACAAGCTGAAATATTACAATGCAAGAAATTACAACAAGAACCGCGAGCTGTCCATCTGGATGTCTCGCCACCAAGTACTGAAGATCGATGGGGACCCAACAGTTTTGGTGCATGTTCCACCCTACCAATGTGGTACCCGAAGGCCCACCCCCCATGCTAGGAGATAGTAACAAAGTAACATGGACAAAGATTCTACTACCTCTAACCAAAGGCAAACTCATACTGACTCATACTGTTATAACCAACCAAATGAATTAACAAGTACAACTCATTCACCATACAAGTACGAATCAAGTACAACTCATTCACCATACAAGTACGAATCAAATACAATGCATGTACAAATCTAGTCCAATAAAAGTACAAATCAAATACAATATAGGTACAATACAAGTACAACTCCAACATCACTGACATAGGTCAAATTGCTTCCAGACATAAAGTAGATCAAGTATGTTCAAATAACCATACACATAAAATAATTAACAATAGTTGTCATAGATAGAGTGTCATCGCAAGGTTTGTCATGAGATCTCCTCTGGGAATTCTTCATAGGCTCCGGCACAAGTAATCCTGGTGGCCTCAACCGAATCCTGGCACTCATACTCACTCATGCGGAATCAACTACCTCTCGCAAGAACTAGATAGTTGATCTTGCCATTCCAGGCCTTCTAACTCATCCCAAGTCTAAACAAGCCCTTGTCTATGGGTGAGGATTAAATTATCTTGATTAATGTGAAGTTAGTCCTAATCTTCTAAGTACATTATTTTAATTATCACTTGTTTAAATCACTCTTGAAGGTTATCCAGTTTACCTCTTTGGGCTCTGGCGCCTAACAGAAGCCACTCTTCTATTCGACAACACACATCCAAACAATCCACCAAGGGAACCACAAGTGCATACCAACTAGGCATCATAATCCACTCCAACACAAGGAGGATACAAATAATAGAACTCACTTCATACATCTTGGAGGCAACAAACACATAGTCCACTCCTTTCACAGGAGGTACAAAAGATCCCACTCCAAACATCTTGGAGGCAATAACACATAGTCCACTCCTTTCACAGGAGGTACAAAAGATCCCACTCCAAACATCTTGGAGGCAATAACACATAGTCCACTCCTTTCACAGGAGGCAACAAGATGAAACCACATAACAAGGTCACTCCATACAAGGAGACACGGATCCCATAATCCGCTCCTAAACTAAGGAGGTGCAAACATCCCCGTTCATGAAAACTGGGTAAAACTGAAAAGACGCCATGCACTACCCAAGGGAAAACAACTGGATGGCATAAAGATTCAACAACCCTTATCCTCTAAGTTCTTCTGGAAGACTTATGATTTAGGACTAACACTAAATCCCAAAACCAACAATGCAACTTGACGACATAGCAACAAAAGCATTCAAGTCATCAATCAAATCTAATATTTGGATTTCCTAAATCCATACTCATTCAATAGGTAGTGTTGACAAGTCAAAGACATGATAACTAGATCATCTAAAATAATCATAACCCCTATTTCCCTTTTCATTATTGGAAATCTAAAACAATTAAACTTATTTCCCTTTACTGAATAGAGAGAATTAAATCCTTTAAGATAATCATGAGGAAGATACTACTTTTGGATATACTAAATCCATATCTCTTTCATAATCCAATCACAATGATTCAATTAATCTAAATAGAAATTAATTAAATAACATAATTGATTACCTCATCAATAAAACAACTTCTTAATTTACTTTTAAATCGACACAAATCCATGCAAGTAAACTTTTTCCATTTCCTAACCAAATCTTACATCTCATTCAATTTTCTATTCAACACATTCAATCACTTTAATATAATAACATATTGTTTCTCTATCCATTTTCCATATACACTAATCAATCCAATTTTAAATCTTTATTCAATAATATATTGCATTCTTTAAATCAAATATTTAACTCTTTCAATTAAACTTTAACAAGCCATTTTAAAATAACAATAATTTCCCATATGTTTATAATTTTAATTCCACTAATCTAATATACAAATTTTATTTAAAATAATATAAATAAATATAATAATTTAGTATTATAAATTATAATATAAAATATTATTAAATAATATTTTAATATTATAATAACAATACATAAAATATTAATATTTATAAATATCAATTTATTATTATTTTATTTTTAGAACAGCCATGGGAAAATATCTTAACAGCAGTCTCATGATTCAAGCATAACTCAAAAACTGCGATCTGGGTATTTGAGATTTTTGGACAAGTGTTAGAAAATTAAAAAATGCAAAAACCCTTTAAATTTCTTGAAAACCCCGTTTACGAAAGTAAAGTTATAGGCAACACGATCAAACCATTTTACCATGAAAATATAATTATACTGCAGATTTTAAAATCCATTTTTTTGATAATAAACAGAAAGTTTCATTTTGTAAAAACATTCTAAATGCATTTTTCAATCTCTATGTTTGATTTCAATAACAATAAAATCAATTTCTCCAAATAATTTAAATTCAACTAAGGTTTTCACAATTTTCACTCAAGAATTTTCACAAGCAAAGGCTGTAAATTTGTTTAATTCTTTTCTTCTAATATCAAGTTTGTTTTCTAAAACAGATTTAACAAACAAATCTTTAATCACTACTATTTAAAAAAAAACAATCAAGAACAATAAAACACAAAGAGGAAAACCTGGTACAAGAAGCTACAGGAAGAGATGAATTTCTGATGCAAGCCTCCTCCAAAGATTTCCTGAATTTTCTTCAATCTTCCAATGAATCCAATCCAAAATCCAACAAATGCAGACAATGTTTACTTCAATCAATTCTACCATCAAACTTTCTTCAAACCCTTGTGCAAATTTTTCCAAAATTTCTTTCCTGCTGTAAAAATGTATTTTCCTAAAGATTTTTCTCCCCTAAAATTAAAACATGTATTCTTTATAAATCAAAAATACCTAATTCAACCCTAATTCACATTACATGCAAATTAGATATTTCAATTTCAATATTTACAACCCTAATTCACATTACATGCAAATTAGATATTTCAATTTCAATTTTCAATTTCAATTTCACTTTCAATTTCAAATTTCAATTTTAATTTCAATTTCACTTTTCAAAAACCCACTTTCAATTTAAAATGCAATTTCAAATAATAAATTAATTTCCAAAGTTGCAACCAATTTCCCAAATAAACGTTTAATTACAATTTCTAATTTAATTCCCATACATTGGAATTAAATTCTAAAATTAATTCTAATTCTTTTATTTCCTTTCATTCTCTTGCATCACGTTTAATTAATTAATTTAATTATTTAATAACTAAACTCAACCCCCTTGGATTAAATTTAATTAATTAAATAATTTAAATATAATTAATTAATTTAAATATAAACTTTTATCCACATTGCATTATTTAAATTAAATAATCATCAACATGATTTAAATGCAATTATTCTAAATATCTATTTCCAAATCAAGAATTCTTCAAAATTAAATAACATTAAAACAAGACAGACAATGGCTCGACACACACGACTGACGACACACTAAGGCTAGGGTGTAAAATTGACACATGTTACCTAGCTACTATCTCCCATTCAACTTAACTGTTGGATCGACACGCTCAAACCTGTGAAACCAGGTGGAGTCGATGTCATGTACCTGCAATCCTGCAACCAAGTAAACAACATCATACAATATATCCAGCATATAATACACACCGTGAAGAAGAAATTACGGATTCGCAGGGCGCTCGTAAGCGAGTGATGCGAAACCATCCTCTTCACCAATACACTCATCGAAACTGACACTTCCATCATAATTTCAATAATCTCATAATAACATCTCATGTTAACTCTACAACATCATTAATCCATAATACATGTGAAACAATAATCAGATAACCACATCCCACAATAATAGTTTTCGCTCAATAATAGCGATCAAAACATCATAACAAAATGTATCCAGTATCAAAGTAACTGCAACTAACCATAGCACAAAGCAAGAGCCAAACAAGAGAAGCAAAGCGGAGGGTGTGCACATCTATCTAAAATAGGACAAAATAAAAGATTGAATACAATCCTTAACGAAAATGCTCATGTAATATATACATCTCAATATTTTCTTCAATCATTTTAACAAAATCAATATTTCCTTTACATCAAATAATTACTTCCATTTAATTAAATATCTTTTTCTATACTTTTCCCACACATACTAATCATTTCTTTTTTTAACACACCAATAATACCTATTTTGCAACAGCAAAATAAAATAAGATAAAATATTATTTATTCTCTCAAATGTATATATATACTTTCAATATATAAATATATATTAAATATAAATTAATATATTTAACTATAATTAAACATTAACATACCTTCTCATCATTATACAAAATAAAAACAAATTGTTTTGATTTTTTTTTTAAATAAAAATAACTCAAATAAAATCATATTAAATATCTCAGAAGCATCTAAATACATGTAAATCTAATAAATATATATTAATCTATATCTATTAGACATAATATATATTTATACAAATTATAAAAATTCAATAACAATTAAAAAGAATAAAGTTAAATCACGGATCCCATAAAAAAAACACAGAGGACAGTAATAATGGTTGCGCCAGACTGTACATATAGTACAGTCGGCCGCCATAAGTAAAGGGGAGGCAACGCTCCCTATGGGGCAGCGCATCCCCCAATAGGGTGGGCGCACTGCCTCATAGGCAGCGCAACACTCACCCAAACAAGTGGACGGTGGGGGATAAATCCGCCCCCCCACCAATACAATAAAGTCATTTTTCATTAAAATTAAAAAAAAAAGAATTCTATGAAACTCGCACAGAAATCGAAATTCGCGTACGACGAATTAATCAATCTCAATAACTTAAATCTCAACATTAATAAAATAAATATATATATTCATATATTATGTGTATGTGAGAATATAATACATATAATATATGAATATATATATTTACACAAAATAATTTTACTGGAGAAATTGAGAAAACTGAATAAAAATATTGAGATACAGAAAATTAATAAAAAATTTCCAGAATGATTTTCTAAATTAAACAGATGTCTAAAGACTTTTTTTTTCTTCTAAAAACATTCTTTTAAAATTATAAACAATACACAATAAATATACTAATGGGGATCAAATTACTCCATTATAATGTTTTTAACAAAGGGTTTGTTTTGAAAACCAGATCTGATTGTTTTCTACAAGAGTTAGAATTGCAATCAAAATGTTTGACGCACGATCTAAAGTTTAAATTAAACAATGATACTACAATTTCCCCATTTACTAAATTAAATCCTACAGTAACTTTATACAATTTTCTCCACATTTTGGTTTAATTTAAATCTAATTTTCAATTATCAAATCCTAATTCTCAATGAATTCAACAAACAGATTTCTTGAACAATATTTATTTGTTTTGAACAAACTAGAACAAGAAAACCATAGAACAAAACCTAGAATTCGAAGCTATAGGAAGAGAATAAATTTCTGATGCAAGCCTTCTCCTAGGATTCCCTATATTTTCCTTAAACGTGCAATGGATCTGATCCAAAAACTTCAACAATTGCAAACTGACTTTCCTCAAATCACATCCAAAACCAAAAGTTGCTTCAACCCTTCCTCTGTGCAATTTTCCCAAAATTATCCTCTCACACCAGAAGAAGTTTTTCCTCTTCAAAAATTCTCTCTATGCATCAATTTTTGCCATTCATTCTTAATTTTTCAATTACTAAATTCAACTCACACATGCATGTCTAATTGAAAATATCTTGCACAACCAAATTTGATTTTGCATGCAAATTTGAAACTTAAAATATCTAAATATCAATTATCTCCAAAATTGAAAACCAACTTTGCTTTTAAAATCCAATTTCTATTTCTAATTTAATTCCAACTTAATTAAAATGAAATTCCAAAATAATTAAATTTCCTCAAAATGAAATTAAATTCCAAGTTAATTTTAATTATTTTATTTCTTTTAATTTTCTTGCATCACATTTAATTAATTAATTTAATTATTTAATAGCTAAATTCAACCCTTGGATTAAATTTAATTAATTAAATAGATTAAATATAATTAATTAATTAAATATAAACTTTTATCCACATTGCATAATTTAAATTAAATAATCATCAACATGATATAATGCAATTATTCTAAACATCTATTTCCAAATCAAGAATCCTTCAGAATTAAATAACATTAAAGTAAGGCAAACAACGACTCGACACAGACGACTGACGACACACTATGGCTAGGGTGTAGACTTGACACATGTTACCTAGCTACTATCTCCCTTCAACTTTAACCGTTGGATCGACACGCTCAGACCTATGAAACCAGGTGGAGTCGGTGTCATGTACCTGCAAACCTGAAACATAATTGTTGGAGTTGAGAGGAAGATATAACACTCTGAGGAGCCCAAAGATCTTTTGCAAACGATAACTTTTATTTACAAGGAGAAGCAAGAGAAGCAACAAAGGAAATGTTCAAAAATGTGGAGCCATGAATTCACACAAAATGTAAAATAAATTAATTTTACAAAAGATAGTTTTCAACTACATATAGATGAAAACCCTAAAAAGAAAAACCCTAGACTTGCACAATAATAATTAATAAAGTAATTAATTATTATGCACCTAATGTTAGCTTAAGTGAAAAAAGGTAAAAGGGAACTTTACGTAATTAAACAAATATTGTTTAATTAATAAAGTAAATATCCAATTACTCTAACACCCCCCCTTAAGCTAGACTTAGGGAGAAGCTAAAACCTAGAAGAAGCTACTGAAAGCAAAAGCAATGGATCTTGGCAACAAGGCCAGATCAGGTACCCATGTACAAAATCAATGCAAACTAAATGAAATGGGGTAAAGGAGAAAACCTAGTGGGAACAAAACTCCTCCCCAAAATAGAATGCAAGGAAGGAATGCAATGCACTAATGAAAGAAGGATAGGAGGTGGATAACATGATACCCCCCATAGACAAATTCTATCATATAAGTACAT
The DNA here is from genome assembly GCA_007115665.2 of Sequoiadendron giganteum. Classification (NCBI taxonomy): domain Eukaryota; kingdom Viridiplantae; phylum Streptophyta; class Pinopsida; order Cupressales; family Cupressaceae; genus Sequoiadendron; species Sequoiadendron giganteum. Next base: position 9,383 of record VCHN02005022.1, read on the forward strand.
GCACAATGATCTCCATAGGAGAGATAGAAAGAGAGAAGAAGGCCCCCCCACAATGAAGAAACTCCTATCACAATGGTAGATGCCTGATGTAGAATCCAAAAAGAGATCCTGAAGCGGCAAATGATATTCCTCCCCTTGGGAAGAAACGGATCCATGGACCTGTATCGAAGAAACCCTGTGAAGAATGATGAACCAATCTGTCTCAAGATGTGTGCCATGATAGGATGCTGAAGAGTCTCACTATCTGAACTGAAACAAATAATGCCAAATCCAAACTGATGTGGAGAATACTGAAATGCAACCTCTGAATGCACGGATAATGGTGGGCGGACAGTGATAACCTGACTGTCAAGGTAGAGGAGATGAATGTCCTCAAAATAATCCTCCAAATCTGCAATATAGGACTCAACAAACAAGAAAGATATGTCTGCAACATAAGAGTCCAAAGTAGCTATGTCTGGAAGATGTATGATTCCCTACTACACTAAATCAAGAACAACAAGAGATGTTGATGAAGTCTCAGTCTGAAGAGTAGGAACTATGAGACAAACCTCTGATCCATCAGAATAAGTAAGGGTGTCTAAATACTCAAGCTCCTCTAAAGTATCATGATCAAATGGTGTATTCTCTCACCAAGCAATGGGTATGAGACAATCTGAAGTAGGATCCTCTAGGAATGGAGATAGAATAGGGTCTCCATAGATCTCCCAAAGACGTGTCCAAAGTGGGTGAGGACAATCAATGTCCGATATAACCAACACAGTGTCATGATCAACACTAGACAATATAACTCCTGCAATGTGATTTCTAATAATATCCCATGCTAATCTACCCTCTAAAGTTGTTGGTTCAGGTATGAGATCATACAAATAAGGCAAAATATTAAGCCACCTACAATGTGTAAGTATACCCTTTGCCCATGACTCATAATTATCCCGTTCCAGAAGAACAATTGAAGGATGAGTAGAGAAACCCATGATAACTCTTCAAATAAAAAATTTAGAGACTAATGATCTCAGCAATGATAAAACATATCAAGATAACCCATCCAACGCAAACAAACCCCATGTAGGAGCCAAGATGACCAAGTAATTGAGCAAAGTGTAAAAACACACAAAGCTGAATAAAAAATACCTAGTAAATATTCTGATAAAATAGACTATAAATTTGGAAAGAGCACTGTAACA
>VCHN02003772.1:0-13384 GCA_007115665.2 Sequoiadendron giganteum
GGATTTTGGTGAAGGTTGTGAAATTTGTCTATGCATCTACCAATTGCATTTGATTGAAAGTTTCTAAAACCTTTTAAAAAAATTCATTATGTATATTCTACAATCATTATAGTCCACAATTTCACATTTATTTGGTTTTTCATCTACCAATTGTATTTGCTTGAATTTTCCTACTAAATTTTCAATGTAGATCCATTTTGTGTATATCTTACAATCTATTGGTGTTTTTTCCCACATAGGATTTGCAATTCTCTAAGAGGTAGCCAACCTCCGTTATAAAGAACTGCAAAGGCTAGTGGCCAACTAACAAGAGTCAGTCAAAGACTAACATCTCCTACACTTTTGGCTCTGTGAAACCAAGGTGGGTAAACCCAAGTGTGTTCATAAGAATGTTTCATGATTGGTAAGAACACTTCTTCTTACAAATGCAGTCCCCACTAACACTAACAGATAGTCATTACCCTGTTTGTGGAAAAACCAAAGAATAATAACATATATCCCAAAGCAAGGAGACTAAAAATTATCATAAGATCTATATTCCAAAAAGAGATAGCAGTTGATATTTGTTAAAATGTTCGGGTATTGAATCACTATGCTTAGAGTCATAGTCCTATACCTGAAAGGAATTTACCAATACTATCTAGTGCCTCATCCATTGGGTGGGAGTCATATAAAATGTAATTCAGATGAAAATGAACTTATCACCATAGTGCTTTGCTACCATGAGGTTTGTAAGTATATTAAAACAATACTCCTTAGTGAATCCTAAGCATATAACCATAAACATGCAATTTGTGTTCAAGCATTTGATTAACTCATTAAGTTAAAGCAAGAGATAAAATTACACTTTCAACTACACCATTGAAACTGAATGAACAAACCCTTGATAAATCCATTCATAATCCATGGCCCATACATAGGAGAGAAAAATGTCTTAATTTTTTTAGATTTCTTTCGATATTAGTAATTACAAAAGCATAGTATACTTATTTCATACTATTCCCAACCCAGCATGACTTCCTACATAATACCTTCAAAATCTTGCATTACCACTAACTGTACCTATTCTAAGCCTTCAGACCCAAAAAAAACAACCCTTAACAATGAGCCGTTAAATCTCTTTTATAGGACAAGAGAGCAACAAAGAAATAGGCTACATTGTTCATTCCAAAATTGAATTTCATTTAGAATGAAATTCAAATTCACATTCCTCATCATTAGAAAAAACCATAATCAGTTTGAGGAATCAAAACAGTTATACCATTGTAACCAACCAGAGCTAAAGACAAAAAAGCGTGATAGGCACGCGTACGTCCACATCAACACACCACCCAAAAGTAACACACCCAGCAACTGCAACTACTTGCAAGACACACGGCCCCGGTAGAGGCAATCGCTCCTAGTCCTCACTTTAGTAAGAAGCGAGACCAACTTCCTTTTATCCGCTTTAACACATGATCTGGTAGCATGGCACATCGCCATCGCAGTTATTGGGGCAACTGCAAGGGGCTCTTCATTGACCCCCAACAGCTTGGTCATGGATGCCAATTAATGTTGGTAGTCCGAGTCAGTTTTAGACCCATCACCATCATAACCAAAAAACAGCACCAGTGGGGACTTGGAGCTCCCCGGCCCTTTATAAGCATCATGGACAACCTCGGGCTCGCTAAGGATAGGTTGTACCCCGTCAGGCTGCAAATTTCTCACCCCGAGTCTGGTACTTCTATGCACAGCCGAATGGTCCATTGCAAAGAACACCTCACAAAATATAGGAGAGACTTGACCACCTACAAACAAGATAACTCAAAATGCGATGATAATACCAGATAACACAATGAGCATTTATAGAGTTAATTGGTACGAGAATATTAATTGCTCGAATGCAGAACGAGCATTTGAGCATTTTAGTGGTTGATGTAGCCACCACAAATTATTCCTGGCTTGTGAAGGCATGGCATACAACCCATCATTGCATTTATCAGGAGAACGTTGTTCGCACATAGAAAAATCAGGCGAGGATCCACTGAAAAAACCCGCGCCATTAATGAGAACAACTTGCAGAGAGCAAGAACTCCCAACGCGGATGAACTGGAACCCAACAAAAATTGAACCGTTAATGCGGATTGAACATGGCAAGTCGAATGACTTAGATTGAGACAAAAATTGTTTGAAAATCCACATCAGTGCCCTGGGAGAACCGTGCCCAATCACAACCCAAGAAAATAAGAGGTTGCAACTAGAGAGTAGGTCCCACCTAGCCCTGTTGCTTCAAGAACCAGGCCACGTGTCGCCTCTTCACAGACCTCGCAGTACCCTCAGGGGCCTTTAATCTAATCGTGCGAGATCCGCAAGGAAGGATTATCATTGATCTCCCTCATTAATACCCCACGGGTAGAAAACACCCACTTTAAACCCCAAAACCCTAGCCTCCATCCATGTAAATTTTAAGTCCCACCACAATCCTTGTATGGTCCACATGATTTTTTATCCTTTGTTGAAGAAACGATTACAATATATTTCTTATTTATGTACTTATTCTCCATACATGTTTATAAAAGTTTGAAATTATTAATAATATTAATTTTGGCAAGACATTAAAAGAGTGTTGATTGTAAAAAATATGCATCCTAATGTGAAAATGCAAACAATGGAAGCAATGACTATAACACATAAATTTTTATGTAGTATCCAATTCAAAGAATCATGTTACCCTCTACCTTGAATTTTTTAGCATAAAAAGCTAAGGAAATGCTATAAATAAGATAATAAGTTGACTATTAGCATATACCAATGTTTATAGAGATGTAGATTGTTGGATGTTGTGGTTGTGTTGCTCATGATATGTGGTTGTCATTGATGTCAACACTATTAGCATTAATGTCTTAAAGGTTGTATATGTCGAGGATATTGAGAAAATTAGAATAAATATGTTGTAGATAGTCTATGAAGTTGTGAAGATCAGAGTGGTGAAAATTTTTGTACATTGGTATTCTGAAGTCATGTATTAAAGGGTTTGTTGCTGAGCCTATCTAGTATGTCCTCTGGAATTTTCAGAGGTGTGCATCAAGATTGGAGCGAGTTATGAGTTTTTGTGTTCCTACAGTTATTTTGTTGCTATAGTTGGTGTTTCTAAAAGAAGAGAATGTAATTCTAGTGAATTGAATTGTTGTGTATGCTCTTGAGATGTTCATTGATGTTTCTTGATCTCATACTCTATCATTGTGGTACGTCCATTTTGATCAGTGTGCTCGTGATCAAAGATTTTTCCTTTCCATGTTCGAGTTTTCATGTTCTTGGTTGACATGATGGTGGTAGCGTGTTGTAGATCCTTGTGGATTAATTTTTGAATGCTTGGCATGTTTGAGGATGTTGATTTAGGTCTTCATTATGTTGTGACCGATTTGGGTTGGTGTGCATTGAGATTTGTTCATGAATTGGGCCGACAGTTTGTATTCATCTATTATTTATTTTTGGCCGACAGAGCTGTTAATGTAAATTCATGAAGTGGATATATAAGCGCGATTGTTTTATTCATTTAGAGAGAATGTATGTGAAGTGTATGTGAGATATATGTGAATAAAGATTAGATCATTTGAATGTAGAGTAGAGTGTGAAGAAGTTTAAGCAAAGTATGAAGAAGTATTTATGTGCCTAACTGAAATTGTCATCAAGCTTTTGAAGAAGCTAATTTCTTAGTTCAACCTCATCAGATGGATTTAATTTGATTATCTTATGTAAGGCAGTGAGCCTTCCCTTTGAGCAGTGAGCTCTAGGTAGTGTTCCTGAATGCATATGCATTCCTTATTCATTTCTTTTATACTTTTAATAGGGTATAAATTGTGGCTTAACCTCCATCATGGTTTTCCCCTAACAGGGTTTGTACACAAAAATCTTAGTGTTATGTGTGTTTTTGATGTGTTGTTGATTCATGCTTTAATTGTTAATTATTAGATCTGAGATTAAAGGTTAATAAGGTTAAATAAGTTTCAATTTTGTAGCAACTAATTCACCCCCCCTCTTAGTTGTCTATCCTTGTTTTCCAACATAGATATCTTCCATTTCAAAACACACAAAACAATATTGAGTAGATAATCAACCATCTTTCATTTGTATAGTGATTATTTAATCCCTATAGGAAACAAGTAGAGTATATAAAGAAAACTAACAAAGCCACAACTACCCCTATTTTGTAGTTTGGTGTGCATTCCTTTCTCTCCCTAATATTCTCTGATTATTTTGAAGAGACCAAGTGGTGTAACTAGACCATGGTTCATTATATGTGCATGTAATTTTGATGTTGATAGAGAAAATTAAAAAAATATTAATCTATCAATTTGTTTTAGTGTCTATTGCATTATACCCAATTTGGGACATGGGGTATAAAAAAATAGACGCTAAAATAAATTGAGAGATTACAATTCTTTGAGACATTTTGTCAAATAGTTCACAAGATTTTCTATCCTTCCACATTCTGTGTAAATTTTAAAAGGGCATCTACAACCACAACATTTGAAAAAATTCATCTTCATATTATGCTTTGATGGATGTCTATACCTTGTTACAAATCTCACATATTAAGGAAACCAATAAGGATTTTGGTGAAGGTTGTGGAATTTTTTTTTGCATCTACCAATTGGATTTAGTGTTCAGGTTAGTGTTAGGTTTAGAGTTAGGGTTAGGGTTAGGAAAAATAATGTTAGGATTAGGGTTAGATTAGGGTTTATGTTTTATGGTTAGGGTTAGATTTAGATTTTTGGTTATGGCTGGGATTAGATATGAAATTAGGGTTATGGTTTAGGATTACAATTCGGGTTATATTTAGAATTAAGTTTTAGGGTTATTATTATGATTAAGGGTTGTTTTTATATTTGGCTTGCATTGGGGGTTAGGATTAGGGCCAGGGATAGGGCTAGGGTTAGGTTTAGGGATAGGTTTAGGGTTATTAAATTGAATGCAACTAATTAATAAAAGAAAAAATATTTAGGTTTACGTAATTAGGGTTAGGGTTGGGGTTAGAGTTTTGGTTGTGGTTAGGGTTATAAAGATAGGATAAAGGTGATGGTTAGGGTCAAGGTTAAGGTTTCAAGAAAAAGGGTTAGGTTATGATTAGGGTTAGGGCTAGGTTTAAGATTTGGATTATAGTTTAGGGTGTAGCATTTGTCTTTAGTTTAGGGTTACAATTAGGGTTAAGGTTGGGGTGTAAGTTAAGGTTAGTGTTAGGGTTAGATTATAATTAGGATCATGGCTTAGGGTTTAGGGTTAGGGTTGTGTTTATGTTTAGGGTTACAATTAAGATCATGGTTTAGGGTTTAGGGTTAGAGTTATTCTTATGTTTAGGTTTGTGATACAAAGGATTTGGGTTATGGTTAAGATTATGGTTTTGAGAAATAGTGTTAGGGTTAAAGTTATGGCTAGTGTTACATTAATGAGAAAATGATGGTTTACTTTCCAAGTAAGGGTTAGGATTAAGTTTATTGTCAAGGTTAGGGTTAAGGTCAGGGTATGAGTCAATCTTATGATTAGGTTTAAGGTTATGGTTAGATTAGGGATATGATGTTAGGTTTCAAGAAAAGGTCTAAATTTAAAATTAAGCCATATTTGGCTATAATGAACATGAGAAAAAATGGATCTAATTTCCTTTTGTGGGAAAATAATCAACTACAACTTACACTTAAATTTAGAGATTACCCTAAACTCTAACCATAACCATAAACCTAACCCTAAAGAAAACACATAACCGAACCCTAATTGTAGTGTTTGAGGCTAGGCTTGAACACTATATAATCTAACCCTATATAACCTAACACATTTGCTAGCACTATAAAAAAATTATTCTCCCAAACAATCTCCTCTACTTCTATTCACGCCTACTAGAGTTGCAACATTCAACATTGGTGCTTCAACCATTCATTCAAAGCTAAGAATTCCAATAAGAGATTTTAATGAACTAGAAGGGACGAGACTTAAAACTTTCCAAGAAGAAACATATTGATAGATGAAATGAGTTTCATTGGGGAGAGGTTGCTTGAAAACATAGATTCCAGGCTTCAACAAGCATTCCCAAAAAATAGTAACCAATGTTTTGGAGGTGAGTTCTGGATTGAAATTGTTGACTTTGATAACTTTACATTACAATCTTTTTTATTCAATTCTATTATAGTTCCTTCTATACAAATTTATACTTATCAATTTAATTAAATATTTTATATTCAGGCATATCTACATGATTTTAGTTGGAGACTTGGCACAATTACCTCCAGTAAAATGACATGGCTCCATATGAAAGAAAAAGGTGAGAAAAGCTACTATGGGAAGAATTAAAAATGGTCATTACATTAAGTTGTGTTTTTCGACAAGATGGACAAAACGAAGAACAACAAATATTTCATCAAATTCTAACAAACATTAAGGATGTGAATCCCACAATCGATGATTGGATGTTGCTTATGTCAAGAACAAATGCAAGAACCAATGCTTCAGAGAACGAAGAATTTGAAAGTAGTGTTCATTTGTAATATAATTAATTATTTAACAATATTATAATTATTATTAATCTAATACAATATTAATATTATTAATAATATACCAATAATATTAATAATCTAATATAATTACTATTAATCTATAGATTATATATAATGTTAATATATCAAATATATCATTATAATTCATATAATGTAATATAATATTGTTATATAATATATTAATATTATAGCATTACTATTAATCTAATAATAATATAATCTTAATATATTAAATATTAGATTATAATATAATATAAAATTAATAAATAATAATATAACATAAATAAATGATATAATCATAATACATAATATATCTCAATTAATATTGACATGTGTTTGTTGCCTGCAACGCTGCCGCTGAAACTAGCTTATATACCTTATATATAATCTATATAATATACGCCGAGATTTATCATTTTCGAGGCGTATTTTTCTTTACTTTTTTCTTTTTTGAATCTTAAGGCGAGTTGGGACAACAAGGTTCTAATGTCAAAGCCGAGTTACCTGGGGTAGCGTGGGCATAGCAGCATGGAGCATAAAGAAGTGTCGAGTCATGCCAAGTCATGGTGAGTTAAGGTAGGTTGCAAGGGTAAGGCAACTCTACAAGGTGAGTTGGACTCATCAAGATGTTAGCCAGGCTAGGAAGAGTCTGCAAATCAAGGGAAGGTCCCTATGGGTTATTACTGGTGATGAGAAGTCAGAAATGGGGGATTCAACCCAAAGTACGGTGTCATCCTACCGATGTCTAGTATTTGGAATAATAACTTATATAGGGAGGTATGGTTGTTCAAGGAAAGGAGCACCATAGGGATGCAACCGGGTTGCACCGAGAGTCCATAGCCAAACACCAAATGGAAAGGGTGTTCCCGTACTCTTCCTTCCAGGAGTGAAAAAGAAGTAGCTCCCGCCTTGAGTCCCATAGTGGCTCAGGTGTTCATCATAGTCTTAGGCGCAAGGAAGTCTCGTTCCACCCTGGCTATGAAGTGAGGGGTTTTGTGGTGAACCCAACATCCCAAACCCTGTGAATGCAGTAATAGGGCCAACATGGGTTAGTTCCCAGACATGTCATCGAGGGAGCTAGATGTTGGAATGATTTTTAAATGACCATCGATCATCCATCTGTTGATCCTGACCTTTCCCCGCAATCCCGTGATGACCTCACCACTAAGTTTCAACTGATTGCGATATCAGGGGTGAGCGCCACGTGTCTCAGCTGCTGGTGCCGAAGGAATAATCAAAGTGCTTTAATATTTATGTCAAGTTTTAATACATTATATGACAAGTTACTAAAGCGGCTTCGAGATGCACGTGCTCAAAATCGACGGTGATGTTATAATCTTGATGAAAAGTTGCCTGACTGTTATGTTCAGTGCTGGTGACTGCTATGAATGAACACAATTGCTGATGGTGGAGATCAACGGTTTCCCACCCTCGTGTGATACAAAGATGCAAGGTGTTTATTGATTGCAATATCACGGGCGAGCATCACATGCCTTTCCTTGGCGATGCATAATGTGGTGGGCCCTTGGTGCTGAGATGGAGATTACATCAGCCTTTTGAAGTCAACCATTTGATAACTTCTCAAACACAAGAAGATGTGATTTTGGCCCTATTAGGAGAAGAAAAAAGAACAATGGAAAAGATTTAAAAGTTGATTCTCAACATGAGAATGTATTATACTCATGAGGTAATAATAATTAAAAAATTAAAATGAATGTTATTATTGTAAGAAAAAGGATCACATAGTGTGGACTTGTATAACTCGAGCCAATGATGTTCTTGAGGGAGAACTTAAAGAAAAATCAAATGATGTTAGCTTAGCATATATATATTTGTTTGTTTCAATCAACATGTTTTGTTGTACGAAATGTAAAACTTAAGGTAGGGTATTGGAATATTAAGATTAACATTAATAAATTCACCTTACTAATTTATTTTTGTTATTAAATAATTAGTTATATTCTTATAAGATAGTAGTTCAAATGGGAAGGTATATTTGAAAGGCTTTGTAAAATCCATATTGTAATATATTCCCAAATGAACTGTATGATATAATTATTATTTTGAGTGTGTTTGTGTGCAGATATAAGTTCTCTTGACTTTTCCAATATATTTTGTATGCTCTATTAGCCATAACTTCATGATTAATTTTCCACTTTCGACACTACTTCTTACTAACTTTGCAAATGACAATTTACTTCTACTTAAAACTTGTGGTAATTTCATTAATCTCTTGCTACCTCTGGTATTGAATTGGACTAGTTATGTCATCTAGGATTTGTTCCTCAATTTGTTTTACTTTTTTCAAAAAACAATTAGGATGGTTATACTTGTATTACTATGAATGGACATAAATTTGAGGATTTTGGATGTTTTCATTCAATTTTTCATGTTTTCCCCTTAGCTCCTACTTTATGTGTGTTTTTTATGGAAGCCATTGGATATCTTTTGGCTAATAGTATTTCATGGAACCTTATTAAAGGTGCTACTCTTCATAACTCTATAGCCCAACTATTCAATGGTCATTTTTCTAATGACTCCTTTCTCACTCTCTTGGAGGACAAACATGACATTATTTAGGATATTTTCTAGAAAGCTTTAAGGTCAAATATATAGTGGCATAAAACTCAATGTTATTAGATAGAAGGGGGTTGATCATAAGGAAGTGTTGAGATTCCTAAGCATCTCTTCTACCTTTTAGGTTTCTCCTTCCTCTTTAAGGAAACATATCATTTATAGAGTTGAGAAAAATTATTATATTAAATTATGAAGCCCCTTTCTTTGGCAAGGAGATTTCATGTGTGTTCGAAAATTCTTGTTGCACACATTTCTATTACTCATGTTGCTAAGAACCTTGCAAATCCTCATATTTGAAGATTGAAAAAAATCCAAAGGTATATTTTATGGCCTCCCTTTAACCAAGGAAAATGGTTTCACAAAGTATCCTAGGAGCTCTATTATTTCCCTCATGACTATAATAGGCTTGGCTTACTTTATATTCACTACTCTAAATGGCGCCATAATAGGATTTGCTTGCTTTATATTCACTACTCTCAATGGCGCCATAATTTTAAATTTAATTAACATAATCTAAAACCTAACTAAACTAGGTTGTAGCTCGTCAAATTGGACAAGTGAAAGGTCAATACCAGCGTTGAGGAAGAGTTTGGAGGAGTGAAAACAAGGTCAATACTAGCGCCGACGAAGAGTTTGGAGCTAAAAAAAGGTCAATACCAGCACTGAGGACGAGGTTGAGGGCACTTAGGGAAAATCGACGACCAAGGGACAATGAGTACTATAAGTTTGGCACCCCCATTCTCTTTAACTTGCAATTTTCATGCCTAGTTTCCAAAGATCTTCTCGTACATTGGTCCCCCCATTCTCGTAAAATGGTATAAGATAAGACAAAAAATAAAATAGCTTAGTCTTTCACATTTTTATAGTGATTACTAGAGGCACATAGACCAATTCTTCATAATAGAAGAATTTGATCATACTTTTCCAATGATGGCATTATGAGAAAACCTTAGGTTAAATGAATAATTCTTAGCTAAGTTCTTGAAATCATGTCCAACTGTATAAGAGAAGACCACTGCTATGTGTACTTGGATAACATGGAGAAAGGCTCTTTGGGCTCTTTCATCAATCTACGTATTGTTAAATTTTAACACCTAAGAGTGAGAATGAAGAATCTTTCCTAGAATGGTGGCCAATTATGCTTCTCAACACCTAGATTACAAAATCCTTGTCAATATCATTGCCATCACAATTAAACCTATTGCTTGAGATATAGTCATAGAGGTAAACAAATTGGCTTTCTTGATAGTAGATACATTATAGACAATTCAATCCTTGCATTGGATATTGTTGAATGGGCCCAACAAACTACTCATGATGCCCTTACTATTAAGTTAAAATTTTGACAAGGCATATGATTGCATCAAATGTCCTTTCATTTATAAAAGGTTCAAATGGATTTATTTTCAACCCTAAATTATTATCACACATTCAAAATTACAAAATACCAGTTAATGAAGAACCTTCATTTGAAGGTGATGTCATCGTGACCTTTGAATGAAGAACCTTCATTCAAGAATGATACCATGTCAAGAATTTCAAATGAAGGTATTTTTTATTTTAAATATTTCATGTCCAAAATGATTTATAAAAGGAACCTTGGCATGAAGGACCTTCAAATGAAGACCTTAATTCAAAGGTCCTTCATTAGAAGATCCTTCATATGAAGGTTCCTTTAAAGCCATCCCATTATAGCTCTTAGAGATGTTAGAGATATTTTTGTTTCAAAGTAGAGATTGGAAAATCAAATAGTGTCACCATGACTCTACCAAGATATCCATCAAATTGATAAACCCTGACTTAACAACCACAAATTCACAAGAAAATTGCCCCTATCAGCCCTAGGGCATCAATTCAATGCCAAGTTTCTTGCTTTAAAAAACCCCTAAATGCAATGAACCTCTATCATACCATGATTCACACCAATCCACCAAGTTACAGTTCCAAGATAGTGGGTGGATTGGTGGATGTCATTTCTATTTAGCCCTCAAACCCTTACATAGGCAAAACAGGGCAGTCCATGTAAATCTAGTAAAGACGTGCCACTCTAGTCATCAAAATTCTTTACCAGTTCCTTAATCTTCCTACTCAAATCATCAAGTAAGGCTTGAAAACCTTGCAGTGATTTTACAAAAACTTGAGTAGGCCTTAATGATTGGGGCATGTTGTTTGCATCGAATCTAAAGGCCTTATCATAACATCTAGGTCATTGGCCCTAGGGATCCACTTCTCAACTAAAGGAAAAACTAATTCTTGATCCCTAGTAATGTTTCTTATTGAATCTAAGAATAAAGAATATAAAGAATAAATTGATGGTAATCTACCATCAACTCCCTCATTCAAATGCCTAAAAATTGTCTACAACTTCATTTTGCTTGGCAATTGCTCCCTTCTCACTTGCTTTTAGAGCTGCCTGTAGCTCTCTAATCTTATTAAGCATCTAATTTTTGGTGGGATCTATAGAGTACTCAACCTCCTCTTCAAATAACTCTAATGAAGGACTAGGAGCAGGAGTCTAGATGGAGGACCCAGGAGTAGAAACAATTGGAGAAGTTGGAGGTACTGATCTTGATGTAGAAGTTATGGCCAGGGTACTGGGAGCACTAGAAGACTCCCCCACATGTCTGTACTTCAACCTGTCTACCTCAGTTTGCAGCTCAACATTCCTTTGCTGCATTCTACTATACTCTCCAATAATGGTGTTATACTTCTCCATCAAAATTTTCTTCTCAGCTTCTTCTCTTTCAGCTGTCTTTTGGGCCAATTTGGCCACATTTATAGTCAAGTTTGTAGCTTTTGTAGTTAAAGTTTCAGAAGCTCTTTTGATTATTAACCCTCCCCTTAGGTTTGGGCTAATATCAGTAACATAGGGCACGAGCCAACCTAAACTTAGGAAGTAATAAAGTTAGGAAAAATATTTAACTCAATTTATAAAAAGGGGTCTGGCCTAGACGAAATAATGAGACATAATTCATTTTAATACCCACTCCAAAAAGGTAATGGCCAAATATATCTCACCCAAGGTTTTACATGGAACATTAGGATTTTTATGAAAGCCAAGGTAAAACCCAACCTTAGGTTCCTCCCAAACAATGTAACGAGCCAAGACAAGGGAAAAACATAAATGGAATTCAAAGAACAAGATTTGAAACTCCATCAAATCCACCATGATGCACACCAATCCACCGAGTTACAGTTCCAAGATAGTGGGTGGATTGGTGGATGCCATTTCTATTTAGCCTTCAAACCCTTACATAGGCACAATAGGGCAATCCCTGTATTTGATTGTTTAATCCCACAAAACAGTGATTGAGAACTTAAAAACAAATGCAAATGAAAGGGAACACATATATTTATCTACACCAATGATCTTAGAGCATTTAAAGCTTGTATGGATCCATACAACACAAAAGAACTTCAAAAAAATTGTAAAAACACAGAAAATTACTTCAAGAACATGGTATCTGATATGAAATTTTGGTATCAACTCCTCCAACAATTGCAATGGGATGGGAATACACTATGATAGAAGTGGGATAAAAAATGCATTGTTTGAAGCATTAAACCAATATGCAAAGATGAAAGAAAGTGCTAACCCCTTAAACTGAAAAAGTTTCTTTTAAATTTAAGTTTGTTGGGTAGCCAATTATTTTAAGTTATCAAATCCTACTATCATACATAATCAAAATGTTGTTGTTTCAAATGACTATGAGCACTAACTTTCACTATTTGAAGATGTTGAAACCTTTTCATAGAGAATTAGAACATTGATGCGACCACTCATCCTACTTTAAAACATACCAAAAGTCTCCTAGCAATTAGACATAGGAATATTTAAGATGACTTAAACATTTTTTATTGCCAAAGCATAAACTTATGATGACTTTACCAGGCCTAGTACACACTCCCTCCTTGTTAACCACTTAGACATATGGTAATTAAATGTAAATTTTATGCTATTTTTAGTCATGTAGGTATCCAATAAACCACTTGGTGGTGTTTCCCTTCAAGTTTATTTACTTGAATGAAGAGAAAAAGTCCTTTGATTATAATTAGAGAATACATTTGATACCTTGGCAGTGTAACTGGTGGACCATAGTCACATTTAACACTTTTTATAAAGTTTGGGAGTTAAAACGTTAAGTAGATTTGATTTGTGATGGACACATTTGGACGGTAGTAACAATAAATTGCAATCTATCAAGACTTGATTACCTTATAACCTGTAAAATTCTAGCGATGAAATGATAGATTAGTCATAATGTCACCTTTGGATCACATTA
>VCHN02000375.1:0-41050 GCA_007115665.2 Sequoiadendron giganteum
ATCAAAACCAAACCTTAATCAATCAACCAAGATATGTTGACATCAATGACAACCATTAATGACAACAATCAATAGCATCACATTCCAACATGAGTGAATTGAAAGCATAAGTACTTTTATTTTTTTTAAAATGCATAGAGCATAGTAGTTGGTCTAAATTTTAACAATTGAACAACTTTATTTTCTATTTCTCTAATTCTTATTGTCATCTTTTCACTTTTGTTTCCTATTTTTCAAGGGCCCTCGTGTGGTTAGATATCATTTCTTCTTTTTCTTTCTCCCAATATTTCTTCTTCTAAGAGAATTCTTTGGTTCTCTTCCACAACTCCACACCTAAGTACGCTATAGCAGGACCATGCTCTTTATTGCTTGCCTCAACCATGGCAAGTTGTGCAAGGATTTCCAAATTGGATCTATGCTCAAATTTATGTAGTTTCTCCTCTAATTTTGTAATCTTTGTGTTTCTTTCACTATCCCTTTATTGATATGACTTTACCAATTCTTCTAACTAATTTATCCTCTCCATAGCCTCTTGCAATATTTAAAAATTTCTTCATCCTTTTCTAGGAACTGATCATCATCCCTCATGGTATATTTAAAACCCTCTAAATCAGGGTTCTTTGGGGATATTTTCCTCATTTTCCTTACTAAAAATGTGTCCTCTAAATTAGATTCAAAGGTATTTGTGAAGTACCATGTTTGTTTAACTGGTGTATTTACATTTCTATGGGAATTCCCCTTCAATTTTGAGTCTGTCTCAACCATCACAACATCTTCTTGCTTCTTACCTTTTCTCTTTAGGCAGTGTGATTTCCACCTAGGCTGTGTGGATTTCTTTTGTCCTCATGTAGGTGTAGAAGAAGATTCACCTTTCCTTTTCTTATTTCTTGGTATTTTTCTAGAGGCAAGGATTTCTTGTGTACCCCTTGCTATGAGTTGCTCAGAGGCCGTAGGTTGAGTGTCCTACAGGCTATGTTCCTTTGGATATCCTATGTTGTGTGTAGGTGATGCAGTAAGGGAGCCAGAGGGCATTTCCCTTTCTAACACAACAAGTTCCTCTACTATTTCTAGGAAAATAGGTTCTTCAAGAATATTGTTGATATGGTTGTAATTTAGGAAACTTTCCCATGAAACATGTGGAAATTAGGTTCTCAAATTTATTTTTATTAGCAATGTGACCAGAATAAATTTGATAGTGTTATGTTATTCCTTTTTATTTTATACTTAAAGCCCATTCTTTTCAACAAATTATATAGAAAATTTGGAACATTAACACGACTATCATGGTGAAAATGACTTAAAAGTTTAAATGGAATGTATACAACAAGGATTATCTACCATCATAGGTTAAGTATTTGACTATGTAAGAAGCTATTGAAGCCCATACCTAGGATAAACATAATCTTTTTGTACCTTGAGAAGATGAGTCCAAGTTTTCTCTTGGTTGTTTGAATTTGTTTCTGGTAGTAATAACATCCTCCCTCACTAGAAAATCTTCTCCTTCCCATGGTAGTCCTAATACCTTGGAAATGGACACCTCTAAAGCATCCACCATCAAACCTCTTACAATTTCTTCATCATTTTGTAATGTGGCAAAAAATTGTTGTGTCATGACCTCCTTGAACTCAGTGAGTTTCATGAAGTACTCCAACCAGCCAGATTGTTGAAAAATAGGTAATACTAGCCTTCCTTCCAACAGCTGGGTATGTGCTACTGGTTCTCTATGAATAATGTCACCTCCAGTGATACTATTATCATTCTAAAATTCCTTAATTCTACTCAACATTTTGGTTCATTTTTTGTTTATTACTCCAACTACACCAGTTCCACTATTTTTTATCCTCTCAACTTAGTTGCTTCTAACCCTTTTCTTCTCCTTTGAGCTTGTATTTTGTGAAAATGGAGGAAAATAAAATGGAAAAAATATTGTAGAGTTTTGGTTTTTGAAAATCAATAAAATGAAGAGTACCCCTCCCTCCAACTAAAGGTATTAAGTATCCTCACTTAATTGTATGATTCTTGGTGGAGGGTTAAATGGTATACAATAGAAAATCAAATTAGATATGAAGTATGCATGAATTAATGTTAAAGAATGCAAAAATCAATGATCATGTATGTTAATTATGGGAAGTTAATGCATGTACCTATATAATTCTGGTGAAGTGAAACTTAACTCATGTGAAGTTATTGATTACTTCCCATAACAGGATGTGACGTGACCTATCTTAATTGTAATTTGAAGCATGAATGCATGGTACATAGTGAATAAAAGTTTGGAAAGGCTACGATATGTACAGAAGAGGTGAGATAAAATGAAGTGCATGATACATGGTAATCAAGGGATTTGATGGAAATTCTACATGTGAGTAGGTGTAATAGGTTTCATGTGATAAAATTAAATATATGTGGCTAAATGTACAGAGGGATGGAGTTTGAAAGTATGGATATGCAATTAATTCAACTGGTAATTTTTAAATTACTTTTAGACAAGTGCTATGAGTTCCTCCAGTAATAGGCCCCTTTCTAAAGTTTGTCACCTTCAAGTGTGTTGCTACATATCCCAGCTACTTCATTGATAGTCTAAAAAATGAGTGTTTTTCTTTGTCATTGGTGTACTGTGCAATTGTAAAGTGTGTTAGAAAATTATTCCCATGTAACATCAATAGGCGAGTTGTGTAGCTCATCTACCAAGTCATGTGTAGAGCTTGTAGTTTATGTAGTTGAATTTTCAATTAAATGCTCAAATTGTTGGATTAATGAAAGAAGGAATTCATCCTTCTGCAATGGTTTCCTATATAGCTTTAGTTTGTCCATTGACCAGTAATGAGAACCTGAAATCATCAATTATTTGTAGTTGTACTACTTCATTGGGAAACACTCATTTTATCTCATATAGACCAAGCCATCTTGTTTGTAACTTCCCTTGTAGTCCTTATATCTTGATTCATAAAGCAGATCCCAATCACCTTCATTAAATTCCTTAGTATTGATGAACTGATCATGCCAACATATTCTTTGATTCTGAACATCTTCAGTGTTGTGTATGGATTCCATTCTAATTTCCTCAAGTGCATTAAGGTTGTGTAATCTATCTTGCTATATTGTTGACAAGTCCATGACTAATGTAACTGCTATCCTCAATGTTTTATATTTAAATTCAATAAGAATTGCTCCTTTCTTTCCATACACAAACTCATATGGTGTAAACCCTATTCTAGTTTTCCAAGTTGTCTTATAGGCCCAAACTACCTCAGGCAACCTAGCTGCCCAATCTTTCCTATAAATTTATACTGTTTTTGTTAGAATGTTTTTAATTTATGTGTTTGTGACTTCCATTTTTCTATTAGCTTGAGTGTGGTAAGGTGAAGAATTCCTATGTCTGATCTCATAATCTTGAACAAATTTTGTGATCAGTTTTGATGTAAACTAGGGTCCTTGGTCTATGACAATTTTCCTTAGAACTCCATATCTTGTAAATATGTCCACATAGAGAAGCTTTTCCACATTACCATCCCTTGCAAATTTTAAAGCCTTAACTTCCACCCACTTTCTAAGGTAATTTGTGTATACTAGTATGTATTCTTTGTTGTTTGATGTTGTTGATATTGGGCCAACAAATTCTAATCCCCATTTATCAAATGGTGATATTGTTAACTATGGTTGCAATGGTATTTCATCTAGTTTTTTTGGCCTTCCCATTCTTTGACACCTATCACAACCCCTAGTGTACTTCACTACATTCTTATGAAGATTTGGTCAATAGTAGCTAGTGTTAATAATTTTAAGATTTTTCCTCTTTGCTACAAAGTGTCCTCCACAGGGTTCATCATGGCATGCTCTGAGGATGTCATATACTTCATCTTCTCTAATACATCTCCTCATTATGTTGTCTAGGCCTATGTAGAAAAAGTATCCAACTATCCAAGAGTAAGGAAAACTCTTGTGAACCAATTTCCTCTTTTCTCTTGGTGAGAAGTGAGGTGGTGTATGTCCTACTACATGATAGTTGGAAATGTCTACAAACCAAGGTGTATGTAGAGATAGAGAAAATAAATGCTCATCTTGGAATGAATTATTGACAACATCTTCTAATTTGGCCAGTATTCTGGATAGAAAATTTTCCACTACATTTTCTTTGCCTGGCTTATCCACAATGGTAATGTCAAATTCTTGAAGTAACAACAACCACCTGACAAGCCTCCCACCAACCACTATTTTGTTCATTAGATACCTAATTTTTGTATAATTAGTGTGTATGAACACTTGATATCCTATAATATAATTCCTAAATTTGTTTCTTGCATATACTATTGCCAACATCTCCTTGTCTATCATTATATAATTGAGTTTTTTCCCTTGTAGATTTTTTTCTATGTAACATATGGAATACTCTTTATTTCCTTCCTTTTGTCCAAGTAGAGCTCGTATAGAAAAATTAGAAGCATCTATATGGATATGAAAAGATAAGGTCCAATCTGGTCCTCTCAAGACAAGTGTTTTGGTTAATGTTGCCTTGAGTTCTTCAAAAGACTATTGAAAAGCAGTTGTTCACTCAAATTCTACATCTTTAGATGGTAAAAAAAATAGTGTAGTTACAAGTTTTCTAAAGTATTGGATGAATCTCCTATAATACCCAACATTTCCTAGGAAAATTCTAACATCTTTTTGTCTTTGAGGCACAAGGAGTGTCAATATCACCTCAATTTTATTAGGGTCCACTTGAATTCCTTCAGTTGACACAAAATGTCCTAATACAATCCCTTGTATCATCATCATGAAGAATTTTTCATGACTCAGGGATAGGTTATGTTCTTGACATCTTTTAGCACCCTTTCTATATTGCCAAGTGCTTCATTATATGTATTCTCATATGTTGTGAAATCATCCATGTAAACCTTCGTGGAATCATGTGCAAAGTATGAGAATATACTCAGTACCACCCTCTTGAAAGTGGTTGGTACATTAAATAGGCCAAATAGTAGGACATAATAAGTATATGTACCCCCAAGGGCATGTGAATGTTGTCTTGTTATAGTCTTCTAGGGAAATCTTAATTCTCTTGTAGCCACTAAATCCACGCAAAAAGGAAAAGTAAATTTTTCCTACTAATAAATCAAGTACTTGGTCAATGAAGGGGAGTGGAAATTGGTCCTTCCTAGTTACAAAATATAATTATCGGTAGTCTACACATACTCTCAATTTCCATCCTTTCTTTGGAAAATTTACTAGAGTTGACACCCATTGACTATCAAAGATAGGATAAATAAATCCCGCGTCCAATAATTTTTTCAATTTTGATTTAACTATGTCTATGATTGCAAGGTTAATTCTCCTTTGAGGTTGCCTTATGGGCTTAAAAACATCATTGATGTAAATCCTATGCATGCAAAATTTTGTGTCTATCCCCTTTATGTCATGATAATCTCATGAAAAGGTTATTGTGTGTGCTTACAACACATTCATCGGTGAGGTTTGTTGTAAATCAATCAATTGACTATTAACATTCAATGTTTTACCTGACATTATCTCTAAAGTCTTGTATGTTTTTTGTATAGATGAGATGTCAATTCATACTATGTTTGGAATACATTGGTGTGGTAAAAAATTGTGAAAGATTTGGGAAATTGACTCAGATGAACTAGCAGGGATAAAATTTTCCAGAGGATCCTACAAACATGGTAGGCAGTCTTGATGCCGATGGTCCCTACCATAGTTATTTTTCATGATGTTTATTATCAATTCTTCATCTTGGTGTTCTAATAATGGATTGCATTCAATAGTCATCAGGGTTTACAAGGAGTATTAATCCTCCTCATCTAGGGTAGGCCAAATAGTTTTTTCGAGGTTTGCATGTGGCTGGGATGGTGGATAAAGGACCAATTTCTTAGTCACATTTTCATTAGATATAATCATATTCTTAGACCTGCAACCTATGAAGGAAATTGTTGTTTCCAACCAAGGTCTTCCTAAAATGAGGGGGTAGCTTGCAAGATTAGCTTTTGGATGCAATACCATGAAATCCACAAGGTACTCCCATGAATCTAGTGTAATTACCAAGTCTTCAATTTTTAGCCTCAGGTTTAACTGTGAACCTATCTACCAACTGTAGAATAGTAGGTGTAGGTTTGAGTTTTATCAACTATAATAACTTTATTGTTTCTTTATTCATTACATTAATAACTAATATTAATTAAATTAAGGTGTTCTTAATGAGAGTGTCATTTATTTTTACATCCACTATAAGAATCCTAGGGTTTGCATACTTGGGGACAATTATGTTTCCCAACATAATTTTTGCAAGTTGTATTAAGACATGTAGAGTTCGAGGGTATTTTCTCTTCCTACCTAGCTTTTTAAGGTATAGTTCTCTCATTATTTTATTATATATAGGAACTTCCTTAATGGCTTGGATAAGAGGTATTTTGATATAAACATCCTTAAGTTATCCCAAAAGGTCAGTCTCAGCTTGTGTTTGATTCCTTTGAACTGCTAATATTTCAGGGAATGGAGGCTCTAGACTTGGATAGGTTTGGTTAACCTGATTTGACTCAGGTTCCTTAGGTTGATTGTCCCGGGTCTCTATTATGGGTTCCTCATTAATCAATTTAGTGATATGAGGAGATGAATGCCTAGCCAATGTTTTCCCTGATCTGAGGTGGGCATCACTCACCTCTACCCCATAAGTAGGGTTTGGAATAGATTTGTTAGTATAAGGCTATTAGAAATGCTTGTTATTGGGTTTAGGTGTAGGTTGGGCTGGAAGTTGAGGTGCTCTAGGTGGTCATGGTGCTAGGTTTTTTAGGTTTGACATAATGGCTTGATGTTGTGGTTGTAAGGGCTATTGTGGTCCTTGATAATTCATATTTTTGTTTTTCCATTTATGACCTCTTTTCCATTGAGGTTTCCATTGGTTTAGTTGGAGTGGCCATTGAGAATTATATCCTTGGTAATTTTTTGGTGGACACATGTTTTAATACTATTGATTCCAATTATTTTGAGGAATTTTCCATTGTTATTTTTACTTATTGGCCCAAGATTGAGGATTCCAATTAGGAAGATTTGAATTGTTACCAAGAAATGACATGTTGTAATTAAAAGGATCTTGGGGCATACTTTGTCTTGGTTGCCATGGTTTCCTTTGACCTATATAGAATACTTGTCCATATTCACCTTCCAATGCATGAAATTATGATGTCCCTTGATTATCTTTAGAGATTCTTGCCACATTCTTGCATTTACAATTTGTCCTTCTTTGTCTACAATGTGGGCAGTATTCTATAAAGTTGCTTCTACCTCTTCTTTCTTCTTTTTGATATGGAAGGTAACTAGTTGTGTATCCAAATGGCTGATAATATCCTCCTTTATATTGGATAGAATATTACTCAATTAAACTCTAGAGACTCCATAAGATGGTTTTTTGATAGAAGATGTCCTATCTCCTCTAACTTCTTTGTGAAAGACCTTGAATAGTTCCTGCATGCCGTGCAGATCTCCTCAAATGGTGCTTGAGAGATATCTCTTGTCCCAGTGAGGTTAAGTGCATCCATAAAATCCTCATTGATCCCCCTTAATAATATCATCTTTAAAGACTCATTAGAGAGTTTGTTTCGATGGAATTGAAACCTTTCCATGTAGTCTTCGAGGAGGGATTCATCCTCCTTTTGTGATATCCTGAATATTTCATCTCTCTTTTTGTCTATTCCTTTATATTAATCCTGGTACTTATCTAGGAACTCCAATTTGGAACAACATCTCTTCCTAAACCCATGAGCCATCTCAAAGCAACAACCTTCAATGTTGTTGGAAACAGTTTGAGCCTATGTGCATTTATAGTATAATCATCTTTTCCATAACACATCAAACTCAAATAGGAACGTATCTAGGTCCTCTATGACCAACCCATAGAAGATAGGTAATTCTAAAGGAGGTATGTTCTTCATGGTTGCATGCTTCTTTGGTTCTTCCACTACAACATCATCCATGGTGATGATTTGTGAGGTGGAAGTCTCCTCTATTTTGGTGTGAATATTGGTGTTAGGGATGATTCTTCTTCAAGAATACCCTTGCTTTATTCACTATGATTACTAGTATCATCTAAATATTTTTCTGTTGAGGGGAGAAATATTCCCAAAGTGTCTCATCACCTCCGCATATAATAGTTGTGACTTTTTGGATCAACAACTCTTGCACATTGTTAGTAAATCATTTTTTATTGATGACTAAAACCTAATTATCCTAATACTGAAAACAAAATTATAACTATGAAATCTTGAAATTACACATGAGAATCATGAATGTAGCACCATCCCTGGAAACAACGCCAAAACTATAAGGCCTCACTAATGCTCATTCAACTTGGTGTTAAACACATAATTTAGAGGAGAGGTTCCTAGCTAAACATTCTACTAAACCCTTGCAAAGGCTCCATTTAATTATCAACTACGACTTTGTAATATTTTGATGATACTAGCACTATTTGTGGATTCATAGATTCTACATGACCTATAGCGTCAAGTATAGGTGGTTTACACATGTTTAGGAAAACAATAAAGGCTAGAAAAGGGAATAAAGTATAAACTATAAAATAGGGGAAATAACTTAATCTGCTATTGATGTTGTGAGTACCTTCAATTTAACAATGTAACTGTTAGCTACTAAACCTAAACTCTATAATTCACTAGCACTACTGATTCTTACTTCTAACTACTTGACTCACTCAAGAGGACAACTCGATGATACATTAAAAAACATAAATCATGATACAAGATATCATTCATGGGTATGTAATGAAAATTCTATTTAAAATGAATGCAGCAATGTAAACATCTAATTTAACAACAAAAATTAAGGTGGGTGAACAATACCTTGAGTGACCCTTGTTCAATTTTTTATACCCACGGGAGATCAAATATGTGCTACTTGAATCAACTAACCATAACAGTAAACTAGAACATATTTATTGAATATAACTAAACTCTACAATACGAGAAGATTCTTCACATATTTCTCATTCATGAGTGCACAATATAAAACTAACAAAGAAGTATTATCTATGAAGGAAAACTATAACTATCAAAACATATATCTTCTAACTAGATCTACTCCTCAACCATAGATCCAACTATATAGTTTCAGAGGAGGTTTATTTACATAAGGACTAAAAACAAAACTTAAATATAGATTTCCACTCTCCTTGAAAAATAGAGAGAGAAAAAGTCTTTGCAGCTGAAACCATAACTGAAAAAGATAGAAGAAGACAAGTAGGATCGAAACTCTGCCCTAATGGTTTGATAGAGATGCTCTCTGTGAGAATTGTCACTTTGGATTCTTGATCACTACAAAATTCTTCGTTCTCCCATCATTTTATTGGATGTTATGATGAATCACAATAGATCTCTTCAATGATTGCTTCCATCATTTTCTACAACTGTCACTTGTCTAGCATTCTTGAATCTCCCTTGCAATCTACCTGTAATCCTTTGGCTATGGGCTAAGTTTTCTAGTTATTGTGGGTTACAATTCTTCTAGCTATAAGAAGTTAGTTTAATCTAAAGTACACACACCATTAAAAACCATGAATTAAACATAGATTCATACTAAAGTTCACACGCATTCACATTTACCCATGAAAACATCATCATATCATAATCATATTTCCACATATCAAAGTCGGGTTTAGGTTGCATAAAATATATAAAAAGATATATAGGTTCAGGAATGTCTATAAAATAAGCAGTTTAAAATGTTAAAGGATATGAACTAAATAGGAGAAAACTAGCTATTAATCAGGCCCATCAATCACATCAGTAACTTGTAAATTGAGATATCAAAAAGTATAACCTAGCATACATATCCAAAAACTTCCACTACATGAGCAATGTCAAATATGAAAATAGATAAGGGAATACAAAGTCTACCTATAGTAAATCACATAAAGGATGTGACTAATTCCTCTATTACATAGTGTTAAGGAATCATATAAGGATATGCACAAAATATATTTTATTACCATTCCTCAAAATAAATCTTCCAAAAATGAGAAAACTTGGAAATCAAACCATATCCTTATACCACACTAAAATGCACCAAGCTTTGTAAATTAAAATATCCTTAACCATTCCCAAACTTAAAGGATATAAACATCTAATGTTCAAATTTGTAATAAAAATATGATAGCAATAGATCATTACCAAAGGTAGATCAAACAAACCAATCATTCCCACAATAAGGGGAATATTCCCAAAGAAACACACCATTTCCTATACTTCTCCAAATAAGTCCTCAAAACTATATCCATAGATTAAGACCAAGAAATAAAGAGAACAAAATAAATCCATAAAGATATGCATCTTCTTCTTAACAATTCCTCTAAAGAATACTAATTCATATGGGAAGAAAATATAGAAATTAAATAACGCATTTGATATTTAGGCAAAAAATACCTCTCAAATCATTCACTTGTTGAGTAGACCAAGAGTAGGATACAATATTGTCATGTGCACACAAAACCAATCAATAAAATATTACAATAAAGGGAAATATTATCTTCAAGTCCATTATGGACTCACGTCCATAACTAGGTGTAGGCTCATTGGTCTTCCTATTGAAATATCATCAAAGAGTAACAATATCAATACATGATCTCCAAAATTAAGAGATATCTTAGCCTTACCCAAGCATTCCTAGTATCCATGACAATCTACCAATCAATCCATGCCAACTTCAAATTCAACCCTACAAAATCATGAAGCTCCAAGAAAATGATTAATACTCAAAACCAAAGAGAACCAACAAGACCAATGTCAAAGTTTCAATTATAGAATTAGGAACATATCATGACATCATGATATATCATCTCCTCTGAGGAGGTCACATGCACCAATACACACATCATGTTCTTAAGAAATCTTGTATCATGTAAATACTCAGATTTAGAATCAAGAGTAAATCAAGACACAATACTAAACACCTCTAAACCAAGGATCATCTATTAAAAATAACAAAATATTAACCTGAAACCTTACCAAATACTTCAAGAATCCTTCATGGTAAACCAAGATGTCAACATTTCTTCAAATAACATGAAGATTAAGCATCCTTTATTAGTAGAATCAAGATGTCAATAAAATCTTACTACAACCTAAAGGTAGAATCCAAGAGCTCCTTATGACACCAAAAATCATTTCAAAATACCATACATATTCTAATTAAATATAATTCATGTATCACTACACATTATAATAAAAATCAACTTAGAACCAAAATATTAAAACAAAGAAGATATAACATATTATGTATCCACATAAAGCTCCCATTGAAAGTGATATTGAGCTATTCATGGCATCATGATCAATATCATTTCTAAAACTCTACTAAAAGTGAATAGAGATTCTCATGCACCATAGACCACTTCTATAGATTAAAATGAACAACTACATTAGGTACTCCACAAAATCCTTTTCTCACTACAATAAACATACCAGTATAATAAAAGTGACCAAGAATAAGGCCTACCAAATAAAATCCACATCAAACATTTTTACATTATATGCACATATGCAACATCTCAAATAATAAATACATAATCAATGCTTCAATCTCAAATAACTGAATAAATAGATTGAACCCCATATTAGTAACGTGCAAAATAGAGATAATCAAGTATAATGTATAGATTTCCAAGACTCAAACACTAGGATAATGCTAGACTTAATTTTACAAACAAACCCACATAATACTAACCATAGATAAATAAGAACCAGTCAAGCAACCCTACAAATTTTTAGTTTTTTTCTATCCAAAAAATATGAGTCTGAACATAATATTTCCACAAATATATAAACCATATATTTTGGTTAACATGTAAAACCTACAAAACCATCTTTATAAATTTGAATCCATTTAAGCATCCAAAAATTAAAATCATCAAATATGCCATCTGAAATAATATAAATACCATAGATCTACAAAAAAATGTATAGAAATATGAAAACTAAAAAACCTACCATGTTGTCCAAGAGCATTTAGGCCATAAAATGACCAACTTCATAACTCACAATGAAAAAAATGAAAATAGATTGTCCAAAATATTTAAAAATAGAAATTATATCTTCATAACTCACAAGAAATAAGTCACTAATCATCCAATTCTTCCATGTAACCAAGGGCTAAAACCATGAACCCAATACAAGTATTTTATACCATAGTCCAAATACTAAGTATTTTCACATGTGACTAGAGGGCTAAAAGAACACACCCAACATGAGCACCCCTTCACTACATATGACCACAAGGAAGATGAACATAACCACCATATAAGAGGAGAGTCACATATTTCTAAATAGGACCTCCAAGTTGCCACTATGCAAGAAGAAAACACACGACCAACTCCATGAGGAACAACCATGACCTTTCAATGCTCACCAGAAATCTCATTGACAATATCTTTCTAAAAGTTAGATTTCATGGCTTTCATTCTGAAAAATATACAAAATAATGTTAACACATAAAACATCCACGATATTCCACAAGCCTCCAACAACTTGTAATTCCTTCTAATAAATTCCACAAAATTCTTAGAAATCAAAATAAAGGAATACCCATAACCAAATTATAATGAATCCTTCACATGCAATGGCATGCAAACAACATGCAAGTTAATGAAAGTACATTCAACTCACATGAAAGTCATGGAAAAACCTAGCTATGAACCAAATTTTGGGAAACGAGGAGATATTATCAAAATTATAACAATCTCTAACTCAATATTAGATTGGTTGAGATACAATTATTAGACCATGTTATAATATGGAAAACTAAAATTAAGTTGCCTTAATTTAGAAAAAAACCATGTAGATATCTTCTTCTTTATTGTTCTTAAATCAACCATTTTGACATGCTCAATAAGCTATCTTAGATAAAATTTAAACATTAAATAAATGAAGATTATATCACCATAAGATAGTAATAAAAAGAATGGCACAAAACATCAACACAAGAAGAACATCTTGAACAAAACATTATTTGCATGGAGAAATACTTACAAGAAAAAACTCCACTAGGAAGAGAGGCTAGGCATGCATTGTCTTCAAATGTATGAGGTTATAATAATTTCACTTCCACCACTCTTATGTTTTAAATATTATAGCACTTCGTTACTTGCAAACAATGATACAATACTACTATCCAAAGGTGCCAATTTATAAGAAATATGGGGTGAGAATACCACTATGGTATCTCAAAACTAGAGGAAAATACTACTTCCAAAACATTATTCCCCCTTTATTGGTCCACCTATAAATATAATAAAAAATAACAAATTATCACATGGGTGCCCAACCCATAGCCAATCAGAATTGGTTAACTCTGGGTGCTCCATTACTCCCAATGGCTTTGAAAACTGACATGCACTACCCAGTTTCCTAATATGGATGGCATACAAATAATATGCACCAATATGCAAGTCCAAGTGGCCTCCTCACCAAAGTGGATGCATATCTAAAGAATATTATTCCATTATGTCATATCCCCATCATCACTGATTGTTCCCATCCTATATGAGTGTAATTACATGTCATAAATAAATAATTACAATATATTTTATGAACATTTCCTTAAGCATCAAAGTACACCTTCCAAGGAAAATGAAGATACATGAAAATGATATAGGATTGTAAGATAAATGTCACCTTATCCTAACAATATTTTATCTCTTCTTTCTCTGTACTTCCTACTTCCAATTCACTTCTTCTTCATTGTCTTCCCCATGAAATACATAAATTATATTACCCTTAACTCCTTTGACTAGAAATATATATATATAAATGATGATGATGATGATTAAAAAGTTATTCTATTAGTGCTCATAAAGTATGTATTGAGTTGTGTTGCTTGATATGAATATATACTAGGGAAGATGAACTAGGTTTGGTTCATGAAGATGATAAACTCGTCATCCAAAGTGTGAAGTAATATGTGTTTGAATTAATTAATTAATATATCTAATTAGCAATGTTAGTTAAATTATGAATTTTTTCTTAATTAATTGATTCATAGAATAGCTTTTATTTGAATTTATCAATTATGCTAGTAATAACTAATGTTATTTTAAAATAGGTAATTGTATACACCTAAAATTGGTCTGGAGCATCCGATTAATTAAATACAAGTTATTTGATTAATTATCATAATTTCCTCTACTTTTGAATAAATAGAAATATTTATTTATATAGTTCACCATTAAATTCATCTTAATTAAATAAACAAAAATAAATACTTTGTTTGATTTAATTATCAAATCCCTTTTTCAATCTATCACATCCATCTTAAATTAATTAAATAAAGATCAAAACACTTTATTGGTTAATTACCATATTCCTCTGATTAATTTAATAAACAACTATCCTGTAGTTCGTTTTATTAAATTATTTATCTCCCATTTCCTAATTTAAATAAATCAAAATATTTGAATTGTTGCACAAGGAATATTCCAATCTATATTCTCTCAAAAATGAATTAGATTTCCTATATCTAAACCATGTCTAATTTATGTCAAAATATGTCAAATTAATTGATTGAAACTTCACGGGAAGTTTTGGAGACAAATTGGAGACAAATTTAGAATTTGATCTCTCAATCCTCTTCCATCAATCCTTCCTCTTTTCTTGCCTGGTGTTTTCATGGGTAGAGACAACCTCCCTCTTTCTCTCAATCTCCTCAATCTCTCACCATTCAATTCTCCAGATTGAATCCAAGCCTCTCAAAGCTTTCCCTGTGCATTTCTATAGCCAGGAAATCTATAAATAAAGCCTCATTAAACCAAGAAAAAAGGATCCAGATAATCAAGCTTTTGCACTCTTACTTTGCAGGAATCCAGACATCAAGCATCAAGCATCAATATTCAAAGCAATTCAACAATAAAGCTTCACATCAATGACTACCTCCTGTAGCTGCAATTATCTGTTTCATGTCCATATCATGCTAGTTTAATTGATTTATCATTTAGCATTGCATTATCATCATCTCATTCTTCAGATAGTCATTTTAACAGTCTTATTTGCTTAAAAAATCTGAGAGCAATTTAGATTTAATAAATCTTTGAGGATAGAGAACAATATGACGCTTTCAATTGATTACTGTTTTGATTTAGTTCAATTTGAGTTATCTTCAATATAATGTCTTATTAAGAAGTGTTTTAACCTTATTCACGTATTCTACACTTACAATTTGGTGCCCACCGTGGGGCATTAACCCCAATTTTATCAAAATTATCATTTTTCTGGAAAGTGTCACGCAGGTTTTTGACGTGTTTTTCTTGTAGCGCTTCCATTAAAAGTTTTAGTGCTTCTAGTTCCTATTTTAGCACTTCTGGTTGTTCTTTTAGCGCTTTCAACTTTAACGCTTCTGGTTACTGTTCTAGCGCTTCCGGTCACTATTTTAGCGCATCGGGTGTTTTAGCGCTTCCATGTCAAACTTCGGCGCTTCAGTACCCTGTTTCGGTGCTTTCGATTTTTAGCGCATCAGGTAACTATTTTAGCGCTTCAGTGCAATATTCCAACACTTTTGTAAAAATCAGTCTGGATCCGACGCATCCGCGGCCAGGCTTTTTAAGTTTTTTCTCACAGTTGGACTAAAATTGATCAATCTAGGATAGTCACTTCAAAGTTTTCTAAAATTGATCAATCTAGGATAGTCATTTCAAAGTTGGACTAAAATTAATCAATCTAGGATAGTCATTTTCTTGTTTTTCTTAAAGCAAATCTATCAATCCCAGGATAGTCACCGCATTTTTACAGTAGAAGTTAAAAAGAACATCATGATTTCTATGAAGCAACACCTTCACATAGATTAGAAAATTTCTTTTTGGGCTTTTAAAACAGAACAAACTTATATGTTGTGCTTGTGGTGATTAAGCTTATGCTCTCCCCTTAACTGGGTGACCAAAGTGCCAGATTCACTTTTATTTCATGTCATTTACGCTTTATTAAATCCTTTAATAGGCCTGTCGTAGTGGAAAAAAGTACTCACCCTATGGGAATGACCTAAGTGGGAACAACCAAAGCCAGGTTATCCAACCCACTATAATAAAAATGAAAGTTGTTGATGAAAGTCCAACTTGACGGTAGTAGGCAAGATAACCATCCCCAAAATCTGTGTTCTAAAGATTGGGAGGTCTCCTGAGGGAGTTTATCTATTTGCCACACCGAATGGAACCCTATCTACGAACCATAGAGTAGTTGCTCGCCGAGTCAGTATCCATACATTGTCATACTCATGGTGAAAGGGGAGGGAAGAATATGCCCCCAAGACACTCACCATATAATTACCAAGGACCGCTTGCTCAAGGGATTCGGTATCTACTTTCATCACTTTGAGTACGCACCTGGCAACAACAAAAACATGGGCACCCTCTAGGGGGTGACACAGCTGTGTGAGTCAACGTAATTGCTTGCCATGTTTTCACAAATTCATTGAAATCAGATTTAAAGATCATCCTGAAAATGTCAAGTCAAAACAAATCAGAAAATCCATGCTGCGAAAGTGGAAGTCCACCAAGTTTCTCAAAAGAAAAATCAAAGTCACAAAACCCCAAAGACCTCTCGGTTATAGAAACAAATTGAGAAAACAACGTTTTCTATATCAAAATTGGAAACTCCTTTTGCAACATAGAACTTTCATCCACCGGTATCACGATTTTGCTAGGGGTCACACATTAGATTACACAGTAGAGCCAATCTACTCACGAGCCTTCTTCCAGAGAAGAGCTCTCACTCAATTCCATAACCATAGTCAATGGATTCATCCTTCTTATCTTTCCCAATCTCTGATACAGTATGCCACAAGACCAGATCAAATTTTACAGTAAAAAGTCTTAAAAAGTCTTGTTTTTGGCGTTCTGGAAAACCTGTTTCAGCACATCGGGTCACTGTTCTAGCGCTTTCATGAAACAACGCTTTTGGGATCTATTTTAGCGCTTCTGTCTTTTTTTTGCAGCACTTCTAGGTTATGTTTCTGCGCTTCTGGGAAGTAGTGCTTCTGTCATTTTCTCCAGCGCTTTCGGGCACTGTTTCAGCGCTTTTGTCAAAATAGCACTTCAGTCACCTGTTTCAACGCTTCTGCACTCTGTTCGAGCGCTTCTGGTCACTGTTTTAGCGCTTTTAAAACAAAGAGTTCAAAATTTTTACTAGTCCATCAATCTGTCATTTTATACACATTTTTCATTAGAATCAAATTTCTTCTTATCAGAATCACTGTCTAGGAACCAAAGTCAGAAAGGTTTATACAAATTTCCAACTTATCAACTGAAACAAGATCTTACAAATCACAAGTGTCAAAATTAAATACATAACCAATTACTATACTAAAGTTTCATTATCAGGATATCATCATCCTTCATCACAAAACAAAGTATAGCAATTAACTTTTTAAATATTGTCTCATCAATAAGATTAGTCATCTTATTCGACTTTGTTTAAAAAGGTTCCATTGACACTATCTTGCACATAAGATCAACATTTTAGAAGAAAGGGCAAAAATTTGTATGCCAATCTTAACTAGGTACCAAAAACAAAGACTCTTAGAGAAAGAAATTTTAAAATCACAAGAAATGGCAGAAGAAAATCCTTGGAATAATCTGAACTACAATGATAAAAATGAAGTAACTCCGGAAGATATCCAAGTGGCTCAATAAGATCCCAAGTTTCACATATTCATGGAAAAAATTCTAGAACAAGACATGGAAAAATATCTTTTAATGTTGGCCGAATAGGGGGAAAAACTTCCAAAACATTTTGATATAAACCATTTGAAGGAAACACCAGACATAAATGAGACTGAGATACCACAACCAACGCAAACAATAGATCTGGTTGCTACTTTAACATCACAGATGCAAATGTTACAGCAACAAATACAAGATATGATGAAAGGGACTACCAAGTGATATGTGATACAGGACATTTGTCCTTATCCTTTCGACGCAACGGTCGGCTTGATACCTTTTCCTAGACATTGTGAGATCCCAAAATATGATAAGTATAATGGAAGAACATATCCCATAGATCATATCAAAGAGTTTAAAACAATGAGTCTTGAGTTTGCGCAAGAAGAAACTTATTTAATGAGATTATTCCCAAGGAGCTTGGGAGGATCATGCATGGAATGGTTTTCGAAGTTAAAACTAGGTATCAAAACTTTTGAGGAACTAGTCAACAGATTTATCTCTCAATACTCATTCAACATCCAACATGATGTTACTATCAAAGATCTTTACAATCTCAAACAAAATAAGGGAGAGACATTCTTGTCTTTTCTCCAAAGATGGCGACACTTGTTCGCTAGATATCCTAGATCCATTCCTAAAGAGGAAAAGATGGAATTGTTCATTGAAAACTTGATAGAAGAAATGAGTTATAGATTGGAACTACAATGTCCTCCAACATTTGAAAAAGTGATCAAAAATGGTCTAAAAATCGAAGAGGCTTTCATCAAGAGAGGAGTTATCAAACATTTTAATGATAAGACAAACAACACAAGTAACTCCTCAAATCAATACTCAAGTGGTGAGAAGCCAAAATTTTGGCAAAAGAACCGAAACACAAGTGAAACGACAAATGATCCCCAAAACGTCAAACCGGTCTTCAACTTGACCACATCCACATCAAAGAATCATAACAATGAACAAAATGTCAAGTCAAATACCATGCAAAGAAACGAGAACATAAAACCACATTCGTATCAAAAACCGTCAAATCGGTGAAGGTTCACACCTTTGGGTCAATCAATGGAATCAACAATGAAGGAACTAGTTACTAGAGGCCTTCTCACTGCACAGGAAGCAGGTTCTGGGATCCAAAAGTCAAACCATCATGGTGGAATGATGTTGATTAGTGTAACTATCATAACAATAAGGGTCACAAAACCAATGACTGTATGGAGTTAAAACATGCAGTACAAGATTTGGTGGACAACAACAAAGTGTATGTGGAAGGACCTCAAAATAACAATGATCATTCGGCCTTCAAAGATCCTTTTCCCAATTATGACAATGGTGCATCATCCTCAAATAGCAAAGGGAATAATGCCAATCATGTCTATGACACAACAATCCTGTGTCTATCTGAAGTCAAACATGATCATGCAATTAGTGATAACATTGATGAGAAAAAAATCAACAACATTACCCCTTTGGATTTACTCCCAAGTGTGCAAAACTCTGATAATCAAATAAATGTCTTAAAAATCAGAGACAATCAAGAACATCAACCAGCCAATGTGGTAACTAGGGGACAATCCAAGGTAATGTTAAAAGGAATTGGCTCCACACATGCAGTTCCACCTCCATCACATTATGATGTTATCAATCAAATGCAAAACACCCCCCGAGAGAATCAAGAACATCAACCGGCAAACGTCATGACTAGGGGGCAAGCCAAGGTAGTATTAAAAGGAGTAGGATCTCAACGTGAGGTTATGCCTCAATCTCATTATAATATTGTCGATCAATTGCAAAACATCCCCACACAAATATCAATACTGGAAGTCCTTAAGTTGTCACCGTCACATAAGGAAGTTCTCGAACAAGCATTAGTTGCCACAACCGTACCAAAAAATCTGGATGTTTGTCAATTCCAAGCTATGGTGGGACATCTGACTACCCTGCATTGTCTATCATTCTCTAAACAAGATGATGTCTCATTAAACCATCCGCATAACACAGCATTGCATATCGAAGTATGTATCCATAATCATTGCGTTAAGAGAGTTCTAATAGATGGGGGAGTTGGTTTGAACATTTGCACCCTAAAATTAGTCCGTGCACTAGGATATTTCGATGATGCTATTGATGCTCAAAGGAAAATGACCATCAAAGCATATGATGAGGAGGAAAGATCATCCCAAGGTTTAATTGTATTACCCATTCAGGTGGGACCCATGATGAAGCATATAGCATGTCAAGTGTTAGAAAGAGAGTTGACATACAACATACTCTTAGGACGACCCTAGATTCATGAAATGCAGGTCATACCTTCTACATACCATCAATACCTAAAGTTTCCAATAAATGGACAAGAGGTGACTATAGTTGCTGATTATAATCATCCACAACATTGTGACACATTGAGAATATCTCAAGACACCGTTATCCCTCACAACAGGGAAGCTTCAAGTTCATCATCATCTAAGAATGAACAAAGTCCAAGCATTACTACCAAGTGGGTGCAAAAGAAAGGTAAAGAAAAAGAAACAAGTCATGTTGAAACAAACAATCCAGATATGCATACTTCTCTATCAGACAAATTTCAAAAGCAAGTTCAGTTGACAGATAAAGGAATGGGACAATACTCAGTGGAGCAAACAAGTCATGTTGAAACAAAAAATCCAGATATGCATACTTCTCTATCAGACAAATTTCAAAAGCAAGTTCAGTTGACAGATAAAGGAATGGGACAATACTCAATGGAGCAATCACTTAACTTATCACAGTTAATGCCATCTCCTAGGAAATATGGTCAACATCAATGATCAAACCTCCAACATCTTTACCTAGCACATTTCTTCAAGAAACATTTGTAAAATCTAGAACCATAGCAGAAGAAATAGACAACAATGCAGTCTTGGATTGGCTATACAAGGATGAAGAACCATCAACATCAGAGATTGGTATCAAAAATGTTAACATCAACACAGACAAGTATGGAAAAGGAAAGGCTATTCTTGAAAAGATGGGTTATGAAGGACAAGGACCTATGGGATTAAGAAAGGAAGGAATCACAAAACCTATCAAACCTCTCACTCTCCATAAAAAAGAAAAACCAGGACTAGGATACTCTGAAGAAGAGAAGCAGGAGCTAACAAAGACGGCTATGGAAAATATCCTTCACTTTAGAGATGGTTCTGAAATAGACTCAAATGAATATGAGTGGGCCTTACCTTGTGATCTACTTGTTTTTGATATTCCAGTCGATGTGATTCAAAAATATACACCTACACGTGAGGAGGGCCAAGGCTCTGGGTCCATTCATCGAGGGATCACTAAATATCGATGACTCTAGTGAGGAAAAATAAAATTTGATTGAACTAGATGATTTCGAAGAGGGTACCATCATGGATCTCGATATCCCAAATGAAAATTCTGACGATATAGCTATCCTCACCCTTAATTCCATAGACCTATATCAATTTGATGATACCATGCCATTAATCCATCCAGAACTCATTGATTGGGAACCTATCGAACCTTTGACTATACCAAAATTTGCAAATGATGATGCCCTCGTGCATTTCCTATGTCATACCGAACCTAATACAAATTCTATCTATACTACTCATAACAATACAACTGAGCAAGAGGGTGTCAAATCTTCCAGTTGCAAAATTGACAATAGGGAAAATAGATCTAATGGTGAAAACCATTCTATGGCAGCATTAGATCTGGAAAAAGTAAAAATAAAGAACGCAACCAATGGTGAAAACCTTTCTAAGGCACTGAAGGATGGAAGATTTGACACTCTCCTAGAACACTATCATGAGCGATCATCAGTTCTGGTCGAACCCACACAATCGGTGGACATTGGCACAAAAGAGAAGGCAAAAGTACTACATCTAGCAGAATCAATGACTGATCAAGAGAGGCCGGAATTTATCAATTTCTTCAAAGCAAGAAGCATGAACTTCGCTTGGTCATATTTTGATATGCCAGGCTTAGATCCAAATCTGCTTATGCATCATTTGTCTTTGCCAATAGGAATCAAGCCTATTAAACAAAAATTAAGAAAGATGCATCCTCACATCACATTGATGGTAAAGTCAGAATTAAAGAAATTATTGGATGCTAAATTCATAAGGTCTATAGACTATGTTGAATGGATATCTAACATAGTACCTATTTCAAAACTAGACAACTACATCAGAATCTGCATAGATTTCAGGGACCTCAATAAAGCATGCCTGAAGGATGATTTTCCACTACCGAATATAGACATCATTGTGGACTTGACAACAGGGCATGCCATGTTATCAATCATGGACAGCTTCTCTGGGTACAATCAAATTAGAATAGCTCCAGAAGATCAAGAAAAGATGGCTTTTACATGTCCATGGGGAACCTTCTGCTGGAACGTCATGCCATTTGTCTAAAGAATGCAAGAGCCACTTATCAAAGAGCAATGACGACAATCTTCCATGATATGATGCACACTTTCATGGAGGATTATGTGGATGAAATCTTAGCAAAATCTACTACAAGGGAAGGACATCTACATATCCTAGATAAAATCTTCATGCGGATGGAGAAATTCAATGTTAGGTTAAACCCTAAGAGGTGTGTCTTCAGGGTTACATCAGCAAAACTACTAGGATACATTATTTCAGAAAAGGGCATTGAGGTGGATCCAACAAAATTCAAAGCAATTATGGAGATGCCACATCCTAAGAATATCAGCCAGCTCAGATCACTACAAGGACGACTTCAATCAATCAGACAATTCATCTCCCAACTGGTAGACAAAAGTCATCTTTTTAATCATCTACTACATAAGAACATAGTTCTCAGGTGGGATGAGAAATGTGAAACAACATTCGATCAAATCAAGCAATATCTAATGTCACCACCTGTTCTCATGCCACCAACAGGA
This sequence comes from Sequoiadendron giganteum, assembly GCA_007115665.2. Taxonomy (NCBI): domain Eukaryota; kingdom Viridiplantae; phylum Streptophyta; class Pinopsida; order Cupressales; family Cupressaceae; genus Sequoiadendron; species Sequoiadendron giganteum. The sequence goes on from VCHN02000375.1 coordinate 22,635, forward strand.
GGAAGGCCTCTCATTTTGTACATTGCCATGACATATATGTCTTTGGGGGCACTATTAGCACAAGAGGACTGTGAAGGGAAAGAGTGTGCCATCTACTACATCAATAGAACTTTAAATGGCTATGAGATAAACTATACATTCATAGAAAAGTCTTGCTTAGTAGTGGTGTTTGCTACTCAACAGTTGAGACACTAGATGATGGCTCATACAATTAGGATAATTGCAAAGATCGACCCTTTGAAGTATCTACTAAGTAAAGCTGCCTTAATAGGTAGACCGGCGAAATGGGTTATGCTCCTAAGCGAGTTTGATATTCAATATGTTGAAAGAAAGGCAATCAAGGGACAAGAAACCGCTGAACAACTAGTTGAAGCTCCTCTACCAAATAATCACCCCATGACAATGGAATTTCCAGATGTAGACATTATGACAGCAATGCTCGAACAATGGATACTATATTTTGATGGATCGTATACACAACGAGGATCAAGAGCAGGGATCTTGTTCATCTCCCCCCAAGGACACACAATTCCAAAATCATATAGACTCATGTTTCAGTGTACAAATAATGTGGCAGAGTATGAAGCATTGATTATTGGGGTCAAGACAACAATTCAATGGAAAATCATAGATTTACAGGTATACGACGACTCTCAACTGGTTATTTACCAAGTCAATGATGAATATCAAAAAAAAGATGAAAAATTAATGCCCTACAAGCAGCAAATAGATAATTTAAAATAGTATTTTCTCAGTATCAAGTTTGATCAGATTCCAAGGACAGAGAACAAAGCTGCAGACGCTATGGCTATAATTTCTTCATTACTACAATTGCCTGAGAAGTGTATTTGTTATGATTTTATGGTAGAACAAGTATCATGTCCTTCCCATTATCAATCAGAATCCGCTACCATATGCCATCTAGAAGCCACTGAACCCTCCATCTACAAAAAAAACTATGCTTACCTGAAAGATGATATTCTTCCTCCATATCTTTCCAGGAACCAAAAATGAAACTTTATCCGCCAATCCGCCCAACACACTTTAATCATAGATGTTCTTTATCATCGAGGTCTTGATGGTACCCTACTCCGATGTCTAGAATGCAACGAATCTGAAACAGCCCTACGAGAAGTTCATGAGGGTATTTGTGGTACTCATTCGAGTGGAATAACCCTAGCCAAGAAACTCCTCTGTTTGGGATATTATTGGTCGTGCATGGAGAAAGAATCATATCAATTTGTCAAGAAATGTCAAAAATGTCAGGTTCACAGCAATCTGGTTCATGCACCCGCACAAGAACTACATCCCTTCACATCAACATGGCCTTTCTGTCAATGGGGCCTGGATTTGGTAGGGAAAATCAATCCATTTTCATCTAATGGACACAAGTTCATTATTACAGCTACAGAGTATTTCACGAAATGGATAGAGGTAGTACCTCTTACTACCATCACTGGGAAACAAATTTCCTCTTTCATCTTGAACTACATAATATGTCGGTATGGTATCCCTCAATCCATTATCACTGATAATGGACGACCTTCCAAGAATCAAGATGTCCAAGAGCTATATAATAAGTTCCACATCCAACATCATTTTTCCACACCATACTATCCTCAAGGGAATGGCCAAGCAGAGGCCTCAAACAAAACTATACTCAAAATTCTCAAAAAGACGGTTAACGATGTTGGACGTGATTTCAACTCAACCCTGCACTATGGGCCTACAGAACAAGCATCATAACACCAATGGGAGCTACACCATTTTATTTGGTATATGGATCAGAAGCCATATTGCCCATTGAAGTTGAAATTCCATCCCTTCATGTATCACTCAAAGGTATCATTTCAGATGAAGACTACATAGTATCTAGACTGCAAGAACTGGAGTTATTGGATGAGTGTCATCAACAAGCTGTTAATCATCTAACAACTTATCAACAGATAATGTCAAGAAGTTATAATCCCAGGGTAAAACCATGGGTCTTTTAGGTTGGTGACTTGGTACTAAAGGAAAACCCTAGAAATCAATAGGACAGAGAAAAGAAAGGAAAATTTGAGCCTAACTGGCTTGGTCCATTTGTCGTCATATTAGTGTATGGATCAGGATCATATTAGCTATCAATGTCAGAAGGGGATCTGTTTGATGAACCTATCAACAATATTCATCTCAGAAAATTCTATGCTTAAAACTCCTAGTGCACAGGGCAAAATTCTGAAAAATTGTTTCCTTGGTGAAAACCTGGCAAACAAGGATCTTGGCAAACACAAAAATACAAAAAAATAAGAAAATACTAAAAAGAAAGAAAAATACAAAAATAAGAAAAATACAAAAACACAAAGGGTGTAATCAAAGCATTTGGTGAAAACCTGGAAACAGGCGTCATATGTGATTCTAAGATCAACTTTCCCATCTATTATGAACATATCAGGATCATTCGTTTGAAATTCAGTATCAATTCATATCATATCATTTGTCTGACCATCATTACATCCATTATCAAACTCATGTCACGTGGTCAACATATCACTCCATAGCTTGGGGGCAACATCTGGATATCACTAGGGGCAATTCAAACGTATCGATTTCACCAACGGGAAACACAACAGTATGGCAGAAAAGAAAATTGAGAACAAGATCAAAGTGCAATATCAATCATTGTCAGAAAGGCATCAACCATCCCTATTGTATTGAAAATCCAAAAACATGTCAAAAATCTTATCAAAAATCCAAAAAAAAAAAGGTCTACGCCAAGTAAAACTATGTGGTCTCTGCGTGTGTAACATAGGCAAGGCTAATCTTAAATCAGCCCCCGAGACCCCTAAGATAGGTTAGTAGGTTAGGTCTTTAGTCGAAAAACTCAAAAATACAAAAACATGTCAAAATCAGGATGGATGATCTAAAAATCTGAATAATGAATGGAACACTCTAAGTAAACAATGGATAAATTGTACTTTTTTATTATTATTTCTTTGGAGTACCTTAATAATGTATTGCACTAGAGGGACAAGGAAGAAGAATGATATTTTTATTGTCTAATGTCTATATGTTAATCATAAATGTGTGAATTGTCAGGGGATGTGCTATGCAAATGTATCACCGATGACATTCAGAATTCACACATTGAAATGATTAATCACTGCTTGTTTATGCAATGAATGCTCAGGTCATCTCAGTTCAATTATACCTAGATGCTTGTGTTCGATTGCAATATCAAAAATCATGAAAGAAATACTTAGGCCGTTTTTAGATTAACACAACCATTGACGCTTGTATTCACTTTCAACATTCAATAAAGCTCTATGATGATACCAAGCACAAAAATACTGTAAAATGACATTTGTTTTGCATATCATTGCATGATTAAATTAGATTGCATTCATCATCATTCATTATCTGCAGAGTATTTGTTGCATAAAGGATTCCAATCAATGATTATCTAATCTACAAATAAAACTGAGTATACTTGACATAAAATCCAACATCATCATCATTTTACCATATAGTTACAAATCATCTACCAATGTCATATGCATACTTCATTTACCATCCATACATTTAAAAATCACGTCATTATTATCATTACACCCATCAAAGATCATTCATCATAAGATCATTCCATAAAATAAATACATCATCATCATTATCATTTAGAAAATCATACATCACATCTTATATCCATATATCATCTAATCTATGCATACATTTATCACAAAATCATTGCATCATTGCATTCGAATAAAATCATTCATATGCATCATCACATTTAAGATTTAAATCATCACATAATCATACAATAAAAACATCCATCGAATATAAATCATAAAGCCATCATCATATCACATCAACTGCATCTCATATATATATCACAAATGTCAAGTATACAATGAAGTTTGAACCACAAAATACATAATCATACAATGAGCTACATCATAGAGGATCACAATGGCATCTACGACCTGCTACTGCCAGAGTGAGCAGGCCTAACATGACCTGTACCACCACCACCACCCTTAGAAGGACCCGAATCTCTGGAATCTCTGTGTGGAGGCTGTGTCACCCCCTCACTGACTGTCCATGTGTGAGTCCACCCAAATCTTGATGAGGCATAACTGAATTGGCACTTGACAGGCACTACATGATGATAGCGGCCTCTATAAAACTCGACCTCTCGGCCAACCTGCAGAACCTCTCTCATATAATCACCTATGGAGGTCCCATCGGCCAATCTCTGGAGAGTCTCAGTTGTCTCCTGTGCCCTCTCGGTAATCTGCTAAGCATTGTCTCGCTCCGCTGTCAAGGTATCAACTTGTGTCTGCATAGCAGATAACTATTGCTGCACCTGTGCTAAGGCCTGTGTGTGAGCCTGTGCCTGTGCCTGCATTTGGGTCTGAGTCTGCACAAGCATGCCCTGAGCCTGTACCAACTGCCCCTGCAAAGTCTGGACCTATGCTTGGAGCCCAGCTATCTGTCTCTGTTGCTTGACTGCTGGCATTGTCACTGTTTGCCTCTTACGAGGCCTCCTAGAAGAAGGTGCACTATTGATGCCTGGCCCTGCTCCTCTGTATCCTCCACCACCACCATCACTGTCATCACTGCTGCTACTGTCTCCGCTGCCGCTCTCTGAGCCACTGCTAGATGAAGAATCATCTCCACCCCTACTATCAGTAGAACCCTCCGCCACATCCTCCTTTATAGGTAATGGTGCTGGCTCATCAGGGATAGTAATATTAGGATGGGGGACCAAGGCCAAAAATGTTGCATAATCCTCTGTCATAGCTGCCTCTGAGATATCTCTCTGCATGTCCCAAGGAGATGGTTGTAAGGTCCTATATCCCTCTACAATAACGTTATAGGGTAGTGTGGGACCCCAATCAGGAATATCCATCCGTCGCCGTGCATAATGGGCTACTCCTTGTGGCATGCATTGAACAATGTCGTACTATCTGTATACCCGCCGGAGTAAGAATCTCTCTAATACAAATGGAATCCGACCAATGAGCCACATAGAATCACACAAGAACCCCAATACTACACCATCCTCATCCCACTCCTCGCAGTCAAGGTATGGATGCCAGATAATTGTCTCAGTGTCATCAAACACTCATCTCTAGTGCTCTAGCTTGCCCATTCGGGCTTGCGTGAATTGACCACTGTATCGGAAAACATACGGTCTGTTGGCTAGTCTATCTGCAACTGGAAATGGCTGACAAATAGCAAAATGCTCCCAAGCCCATACCTATAACAGAGTCACCCATGCTGATAAACTACGTGCACCAAGGTACACAACTGAGTGTAAATCATGATAAAGATGCGCTAACATGCACATCCCCCATGTATATATGGTACCATGTACCATCATGCTCTCTAGAGTCCTACCCTAGCCGACGAGGAATCCCTTTGACCTACGATCAGGGCAAAGGAAACCTCCAATGAATCCAGCTAGCACTACTGGTAGTGTCGCGTAAGAATCTGCAATCCTCCGCCATCGAACGCTCAAACCCTCTATGTTTTGATCTTGAAATACTCAACGAAGAGCATCTCTACTACTGGTCCCATGAGAATCATATGTAAAAATCTCCCCCATGAATGGAATGCGCAATATATGCCACACATCCTATGGTGTGATTGTCATCTCGCTGGTAGGTAGGTGAAAGGTGTTGTGGTCGCTATGCCACCTCTCAGCTAACACGGTCAACAAACCCCGATTAATCCTAATCTGGGGCATCTCAAGTAAGCTCGTAAGGCCACAATGGCCTATCACTTGAAGCTCATCCGATGTCAAGTGCGGTATCAAATTTGTCATTTGAGGAAATCTCTCGTATCTGGAGAGTACCCAGATCCTCCTATCATCATAACGAAAAATCTACAATCAGTGAACTATGTCAAGAATCAAATGTCATTCTACTATCAAGTCTATTTCAAAAGTTGTGGTATGGATTTTTGATCAAAATTCATAGGCGAACATCAAACCTCACCTATCATGAGGTTCTCAAAACATCAACAAACCTCACCTATCATGAGGTTCATCAAACATTACCTAGATCTCGCCTATCATGAGATTTATTAGGTATTGAATCATTTCCTCCCCTATCATGAGGATCATCTATAAATAGGATTTCTTCTCGCCAATCATGAGAGTTAGTCTTATTTAAATCATCAAATCCAACATCAAGAATGTGGATTGTCAATCATACCAATCAAAAGAATGGACATGATCGGAATTGACGAATCAAGGTTCACTAAGTCAAAATCTTCAATTCTGACATTGAAGCGCTAAAACAGGCTTCCAAAGTGCCAAATCCCAAAAACACTACTTTATCAATTAAAAGCGCTAAAACAGGGACCTAAAGCACTAAATCTTGAAAGCGCTATTTCAGCATCCCGAAGCGCTAAAATAGGCTTCCGAAGTGCTAGTTTTTTGCATCAAAGCGCTACAATAGGCCGTCAAAGCACCGCTTTACCAGAAGCGTTAGAACAAACCCTAAAAACACTAATTCATTGACTCAAAGCACCGAAAGTCTCAAAGAGCTAAAATCCGGCTTCAAAGCGCTAATTCTTGACTCCTAAGCACTAAATCACTGAAAGCGCTACTTTACCGATCCGAAGCGCTAGAGTTTTAAATGCAAGCGCTAAAACTCAAAGCACTAAATACCTATTAGAAGCGCTACATCGGAATGTAAGCGCTACAACACGGCTTGAAAGCGCTAAAACACACTTGGACACGCCTAGACGCTAAAAAAGCATAAAAAATAGAAATGCACGAATTACAAGGGGGTCGAGGGGTACATACCGAAGGTCCATACGAAGGCGGTCGTCGATGGCGTCGAACCCGCTTGAATCGGTGAGTGTGGTAGGGGATAGGCATCTCACTCCAGCTGGCAGAAAAGTCTTAATCACTAAGAATTTTGAACTCAAAAAGCAAATATGACTTTGAAAATGACCTTTTAGCACTATTTATAGTTTTTGAAAAGGTATTTTTGGTGGATTTAATTATATTTTGATTAATTTTATCCATGAAATTAATTAAAACTCATCTGAGGGCTCATTTCTTCATCATTTATCGAGAGATAAATTATTTTATTATTGAAACATCATCAAAACATTGGAAAATCATCAAATTTTTGAAAATTTCTAACAATCATGACATCATTAATTTATCTCCCGAGGGGGCATATTGTCATCAAATCATCTGAAAATAAAAATCTGGGGCATGTCTGGGGCATACGGAATTATTTTTCAAAATCATCAATCCTGGCAGTAGCAGCAAAATATTTCTTCGAAACAACGCGTAAACACATCACTTCGAAAAGGGGCAAAATGTATACACCTAAAATTGGTCTGGAGCATCTGATTAATTAAATACAAGTTATTTGATTAATTATCATAATTTCCTCTACTTTTGAATAAATAGAAATATTTATTTATATAGTTCACCATTAAATTCATCTTAATTAAATAAACAAAAATAAATATTTTGTTCAATTTAATTATCAAATCCCTATTTCAATCTATCACATCCATCTTAAATTAATTAAATAAAGATCAAAACACTTTATTGATTAATTACCATATTCATCTGATTAATTTAATAAACAACTATCGTATAGTTCGTTTTATTAAATTATTTATCTCCCATTTCCTAATTTAAATAAATCAAAATATTTGAATTGTTGCACAAGGAATATTCCAATCTATATTCTCTCAAAAATGAATTAGATTTCCTACGTCTAAACCATGTCTAATTTATGTCAAAATATGTCAAATTAATTGATTGAAACTTCACGGGAAGTTTTGGAGACAAATTGGAGACAAATTTAGAATTTGATCTCTCAATCCTCTTCCATCAATCCTTCCTCTTCTCTTTCCTGGTGTTTTCATGGGTAGATACAACCTCCCTCTTTCTCTCAATCTCCTCAATCTCTCACCATTCAATTCTCCAGATTGAATCCAGGCCTCTCAAAGCTTTCCCTGTGCATTTCTACAGCCAAGAAATCTATAAATAAAGCCTCATTAAACCAAGAAAAAAGGATCCAGATAATCAAGCTTTTGCACTCTTACTTTGCAGGAATCCAGACATCAAGCATCAAGCATCAATATTCAAAGCAATTAAACAATCAAGCTTCACATCAATGACTGCCTCCTATAGCTGCAATTATCTGTTTCATATCCATATCATGCTAGTTTAATTGATTTATCATTTAGCATTGCATTATCATCATCTCGTTCTTCAGATAGTCATTTTAACAGTCTTATTTGCTTAAACAATCTGAGAGCAATTTAGATTTAATAAATCTTTGAAGATAGAGAACAATATGATGCTTTCAATTGATTACTATTTTGATTTAGTTCAATTTGAGTTATCTTTGATATAATGTCTTATTAAGAAGTGTTTTAACCTTATTCACATATTCTACACTTACAGTAATTAAAATATTCAAGGTAATTAAAATAATAATAATTATTTATTATTATTTGTGAATTTAAATAAAATATCTCTTAAATTATTTTTCAGGATTGGTTTAATATTAGATTTTATTTGTAATTCTTATTTTAGATTATTCATTGCATAAAATTTAAAATTAAAATTGAAAAAAATAAAGAAAATGAATAAAGCCAAATTCTTTAATTAAATTTAGTAGTTAAACCATTTCTAAAATTAGTTTTGAAAGAAACTTAGAAATCAATATAATCATCCAAACTTGTTTTAGATTGTTTAAATTGATATATATATATATATATATATATGAGTGCATGACTTTATTTAGAATATTAAATTGTATGTTTATAAGAAATTTTATATTTTATGTTTAGTGAATTCTAAATTTAAGGAAAATATCTAGGAATGTCATATATAAAACCTAGAATAGTTTAAAAGAGAGGACATACTATTACTACTTTTGTTTTATCATTCACACATGCACAAGGTTTTGAAGAGCTTTGGGGATTTTAAGTGCCTTTGAACTCAAGAGTTTTGTACACCTAGCATTTGACATCTCAGATTTTATAGATTTAGATTTTATGGATTCTTGTGAGTGAAACGACTTTATAGAATATTTAATAGTTAATGAATATTTAATTTTGAATAGTTAATGAATCTAGTGTTCATTGTGAATTGATTAGAATGAATTGTGTATGATTTCAATGGACTACTTACTAGAGAATAACCAATAATGGAATGATGGATTTATTTAGGTTTAAAATGTACATTTAGGGAAGGGTGTATGAGCTCTTCCAGGGTTTTCTTATGTCTTCGATCATCATTGGCTCCTTTTGTGTCATACTGCGCCATTGGCACAAGATTTTTTATCTTTTCATGTGTGTACGATCGCATTTACTGCAATTTTCTTGTTTTAATATGCCTTCAACCGGCTCTATCCCAATAGTTCTTGCTGGTGTTGGCAGTTTGACGGCTTTGCTCAATGACTCCTTCAAAAAAATGACCTCCAAAATTTGTTTTGAAAGTGTTTCACAAGGTAAGTCTTTTGACTCCCCAACTGATGTGGTTTTACCTTTGCCTGATTTTGATTGTTCTTGTCAATGGCTTGAGAAACATACTCTTCACCCTGATGATGGATCACGTAGTGTGATTCGAAACGTTGATGATAAAAATTAACAACACAATCTAATCTAGAAAACACATTCAAATAATTGATGGATTGTGGAAACTTGATATCTTTAAACATACTCTTGTTGGGTATTTTGTTGGGAGGACTCACCCTGAAAGTGTGCTTAAAGAATGGGTACACAAGGTTTGGCTCCGTCATGGGGTCTGCCTTGATATGGTCCAAAATTTAACCAAGTGTTTCTTCCTTTTTTGTTTTGCGGAGGTCAATCATGTTCAGGAAATCCTGAATCATGGTCCCTAGTATGTTCAGTCTTCTTTGTTGGTTTTTCAGTCGTGGACCTAGGACTTCACTATCTCGGATGACACCAAGTTGCTAGTTTCGGTCTGGATTGAGTTTCCAGGTTTTCCTTTGCCTTGAGTGCCTTTTTTGAATCATATTATGACCTTTATGGGGAAGGTCATTTGTATTTAGCCAGATAGGTTTTTTCAAGCCTGACCCCAGAAACGGGTTTGTTTTAAAGTGGACCTTTCACAAGATTTGAAGGACTACATTGATATTCAGATTGTATCCCTATGATATACCCAGAAGGTCACTTATATTAATCTTCCAAACACGTGTTATAGATGTCAGTCTGCAAACCACAAGATCAAGCATTGCCCTTTGGCAGTGCCTCGTACTCCTTCGTCGTGGGAGTTTGAAAAGCCCCATCAGGTGGATAATTTTGCTGTCAAACTTGATGAGAAATGGACCATGGTTATGAACCGTAAACATGGGTCTAGTGGATTTGGGATGGCTTCCAAAGTACCCGAGCCAACTAAAGATGTTTCAAACCCTTTGGCAAAGGGGAAAGAGGGCCAGATAGGGTCTAACAATATTTTGACGTGGCCCAAGCCTAAGGCTATGCCTCAGCCTGTTGTCGTCATGATAACACAACTAAATGCTTCTCCTCTCATGGAAGGAGCTCAACAGAGGTCTCTCAGTCCTTCCCGCCTCTAGAAGAAGGAGAATATGTGCAGGAGAAATGAAGATGTGCCTCTCTGAACATTCAAATTGGGTCAGTGTCGCCAGAATTTTTGTAGAATCGCTTCTCTACTTTGAATGAGGAGCCAAAATCTGACAATATGGAGGAGTTTCACTCATGAATTTCCTCTCATGGAATATTCAAGGTCTGATAGACCTCTCTAGGAAGTATTCTATTAGGAATACTCTGAAGAAGTATACTGGTATTGAAGTGCTTTACCTCCAAGAAGTTAAAAACTCTAGTTTTTTGCTCGCATCGTCTTCTCCTTCTATTTGGCCAACTAGTCAAATGTTTTGTACTAGTCATGATGTTGGACATGCTGGAGCTTTCACCCTTTTGTCCCCATGATGGCACACTTGTGTGGTTGACCCCACACATCGGCTCATCGGGATCCTCATTAACATTGATAATCACTCCTTTGGGATTATTAATGTGTATGCTTCTAATAATGTTGTGGAACGCTCTTTTCTTTGGCATTGGATTTTTGATTCATTGTCAATTGCTACATGGATTTTGTGTGGGGATTTCAATATGGTTGAGATGGTGTATGATAAAGATGGCACTCTTCCATTTAGATGGGCAACTGGAAAATGGGAGGTGTGGTTTTACATGCATAATAAATTGGGGCTCTTTGATTGCAATATTGGTCACCGCCATTCTCATTCCCTCTAGCACACTTGGTGTAATTACTGGGTTGGCTTAAGTGCCTTGATCATGCCATGATCTCCACTCAAAATTTCTTCTCTTTTGATAGCTCCTCTCTCCTGATTAAGCCATTAGTTGATGTGACATTGTCAGATCATTTCCCCATTTCTTTTTGCATTGAATGGGAGACAAGACAACCTCATACTTACAAGAATCAGTTATTTTTTAACATGTCTATACTCTATCATCAACCCACAATGGCCCACATTCATAGGGCTTGGAATTTGGAGTGTAGGCCACATCATAGTATAGGCTGGATTAATTGGTGGAATGATGCTATTACTCATAAGGAAATATTTCTCCACATTTATGGGTGCTAGATGGCCATTTTCCATCATCGGTCTTATGAGGCTACCATAGTTGACATGTGCTCAGCCACCGAGGCTCTAGTAGCCAACACTTTCTCCCCATCATTACAAGTTAGGGTGACAAAATTAAGGCACAAAAAAGTAAGTTGCAAAAAATTATGTCGCCGGAGATGTCAAATCAAAGCCAGATCGCATTGGTTAAAAATTGGCAATCATGCCTCCAAGGAGTTTTTTCTAGCCCTGCGTGTTAAGCACTCTTCTCATGGCATCAAAAAAACTAAAGAAGGGACCCAGGTGCTTTCTAAGCTATATGAAATTCTCCAGGCCTTTGTTAGGCATTATGCACAAGTTTTCATTGCCCAAGAGTACACGTCAGAGCGACAACAAGCCCTTCAGGATTGTCTTGTTGTTGTGCCAAATAGGCTATCTTTAGTCCAGAAAGTTTTTTGTGAGAAATTTCCCAATATTAAAGACTTGAAGGAAGTCATTCATACCATGGAAAATGATAAGGCCCTGGGTGTTGATGGCTTCCCGTGTGAATTTTACAAGGCCCTTTGGGACTATGTTGGGTAAGACCTTCACAAAGTCTATCTCGAGGATTTTCATTCCAAGACCCTTGGTAACATAATTAATAAAGGAAATATTAAATTCATACCTAAGCCTGGAAATCCTAAGGATATCTGCAACTGGCAGCCTATCATGCTCCTTAATGTCTCTTACAATATCATAGCAAAAGCTTTGGCTTTGAAGATCTTCCATCTTTTTCCTCAGGTTGTGCGCCTAGAGAAAATTGGCTTTATTAAATCTAAATTTATCCTGGATAACATTATTGTTGTGTGGGAAGGTATGGAGTGGGCCAAGCAATCAAACCAAAAAGCCATTTTTCTCAAAATTGATTTTACCAAAGCCCATGTCCGCATTGAGTGGCCTTTCATTCTGGCCATGTTGAAAGCATTGGGGTTTGGGCCTAACTTCATTCAGGCTATCCAAATTCTTTTCTTAGACGCCTTCGCTTGCATCACCATCAATGGCCACCAATATTTTTCCTTTGGCTTATTTTGCTCCATCTAGCAAGAATGTATGCTTGCTCCTCTTTATGTGCTTGCTTATGAAGGTTTTGGCTATCTAATTTCCAACATGGTTTCTTAATGGCATATTAGAGGCATTTCCTTGCCTAATTCTCAGGCTCAACTTGTTAGTGGCCATTTTGTTGATGACTCTTTCCTCACCCTTCTAGAGGAGGAGAATAATATTAAGGCGACTCTTGAATGTCTTAAAAAATTTTGTCTTGCATCTGGCTCCACCATTCAATGGCATAAAATTTTGTGTTACAGGCAATCTATTCTACCCACCCCTCACTAGTTTCAGCAGTATGATTCGAAATGGATTGGGCCAGGGGAAATTTTTTAGTTTCTAGGCATTCCCTTTGCCTTCCAAGCCTCTCCAATTGAGTTGTGGCAAGTTTTTCTCTCCAAGATTGAGAAAAAGTTGGTCTACTGGATTACCAAGCCTCTTTCTTTGGAAAGGAAATTCCAAGTGTACTCCAAGATCTTGGCTACTACACACTTATGCCAAGCTGCAAAAGCTATTACAAGACTTTCTTTGGGCCTCTGCGGAGACCCGTAGAGGGTTTCACCATGTTTCCTAGGAGTTCTGTTGCCTACCCAAAGAATCTAGAGGGCTGGGTCTACTCTCCACTCAACGTCAAGGGACTGCCTTGTGTGTGAAATGGATAATTAGAGCCCTTACTAGAGATGAAGCCTGGAAAATTCTTCTCAAGCATTGCATTCAATCTACATTTCTTGTTCACAGACCTACCTAGAAGGGGATTAGCTTTCAAACCCTTCTAGTTATGAAGGATCCAGTTCAAATTGTGGAACTTTTGTGGCCAAGAGAATTTGGAGAGTCTGGGAGGGGGTTAAACCTTGGCTCTGCTAGGTAAGCTCTGGTTTTTGTGATGGGCATTTGCTTAATCAGTAGAATGTTTGATGGTCGCCCCTCTTTGCTAGTAATGATCATTCATTGGAAAAATAACCTTGGCTTAAGGCACTAAGGCTCCATAAGAAAGGCATTCAAACTTTGCAACATGTGTTTCACAAACCCACAATGCGTATTATGTCGTGGGAAGATTTATGTGCTCTCTACAATCTTCAAAACTAGGGTCATGATACTTATAATGGTCTAGTGAATTTTATTCCTATAGATATGCTTCATAAGGTGGGAATTTTTGGGTCCAAGCCTTGGTGGAAGGACTGAAAGTGGTACCCAGAAACCCCTTTTAGGAATTATAAGCCTAGGCTTGGTTATATGTGTCTTTTTCAGCACTTTCCTATGATTGAAAGTCTAAACCAAAGGTGGCATCTTCAGTCCTCCACCCATGTTTGGCAAAAAATACTCTTTGCCACTTGGTTTACAAGTGTTGAGCCTAAACTCGCCCACTTTGCTTGGTGTATTATTTTCCAAGGCTTACTTGTGGGATCTCACCTTGTTCACTTGGGTGTCCAAGACCCTTGGTGCCCTTTTTATGGGATAGTTGATTTTTTTAAGCACATCTTCTAGTTTTGTACCAAAGCTCAATAATTTTGGAATTGGATTCATGACTTCTTTTGGCCTTTCAGATCAGAGCCCTTTTCCTGGCATATGGTTCTACCAAGATATTCACCCAAGCTTCTTGCTAAATACACCCAACTTTGGAACACTTTTAGGGTGGAAATCCTCTTCAATATCTAGAAAGATAGGAATTCCTACATATTTTCTCATAGCCAAATGGATAAAAATGTTTCTCTATATTCTAAAGCTATTATTTTCTCTAATGTACTTTTGCAAATTCAAGTTCAAGCCAATAAAGTTGCACTTGAGGTGTCTCACCTTCAATTACTTTTGGATCATTGGGGAAATGTCTCATGTACTATGGCTTGGATGTTTGCTTCACCCACTTCCTCCCACAGTTGGTCACCCTCTCGGGGCCGGCGACAGAGTGGCTTTGCTCATCCCCACTCTCAACCTCCTCTTCGGCATGGTTCCCTCCCTCCTCGGTAATCTCATTCTCCTCCTCCACGGGCTAGCTAGGGGTGGCCCTCTGGAGAAGCAATGGGGAGCAATGGTGGTTGCTCCTAGTGGCCCTCTAATAATGCTCCTAGTAAAGACTCCGGTTGGCCAGACACTAGCAAATTTTTTCCACATTTGGCACTTGCAATTTCACCTTAACGCGAGGAAATGAAAGATAAAGAAAAAGAAGTTGATGATGGCTAGGGTCCTCTTGATGTCACTCCAAACCCCGTTGATTTACAGGGGAAGAAAATAGATGAAAAAGACCCTCTTGGCTCTACTGGTACTGCTTTGTCCACTTAATGACCTTTTTTCTTTATGTTTATAATCATAGACTTCTAGGCTAGGCCCATGTGACTGGTTCTTTTTGGCTAACTGGGTGTTGCCCATGTGACTCTCGGGGTGTGCCTTCTTACCACCCACTTTTTTTGTGAATATGTATTTTTATCTTTATAATTTATGTAGATAATTTCCTATTCATCAAAAAAATGGTACATTTATTTATAAATAAAATAAAATTTTAGATAATATTAAATAATAATTAAAAAAATTATTAAATTTGATTGTCAAATGTTCAAGTTTGAAATTGGGAATTAGAGATCAAAATATAGTTTCTTGTATAAGAATAAAAGTTGGAGAAGCGTAGGTGTCTATTGTCCTATTTATTCCGATGAATTTGAATTCAAAAATAACTCTATGTTTTTAAGACATGGATGCTTTTTAAGTTTAGGAATGTAAACTTTAATTTTCACGATAGTGAAACATGTAGGTGAAAACATAGTTAAGGGAATATGTGTTGGCAAGAGACACTACTAGTATCATTTGGTGTTGTCATTGATGGCAACCCTAATCGATGATCATATACACACATCATCATTTGATCATACCAGTAGATAGATTGAAGATTGACAAGGAAGAATAGGTCATCTGGTAGTTCAGTGTTCATCGATCTGTATGAGTATTTTATGTTAGTGTTTTGTGTTGTGCATCTCAGGAAATTTTTTTTGGTATATTATCTATATTACTATTAAAGCATAGTGGCTCGTATCGATTCTTGTGTGAATTAGAAGACCCGGTTGGCTAATTATTTGTTTTATCAGTATTGGAGCTGACTTCATAAATGAATCATGTCGTGGATGTATGAGAAATAATTAGTTAAGTAATTTTGTGTTCGTACATCTTTTTTTGGGTCCTAGCAAAGTTGTGGCCGAATATTGTGGATACGCATTACATATTATTCACGAATTGAGCTGACAGTTGTAATTATTTTGTGTTCTATTGAAGTCGGCAAAGTGTAATTGAATTTTATGTTGCGGATATATATAAGATCATCTGTATCATTTTGGAAGAAGTATGAAGTGTGTGTGATGTGAATTGAGAATAAGAGTAGAGGAGAAGAGTGATAATTTGCAGTTTCACTTGCACATAAAGGATCTATGTTGCGAGTGTGAGAAAAACAAAGCAGAAGTGTAGAATCAGTCTGTAGGATAGTAGATCATATATTGTGCTTAATCAGAACTGTAATCGGGCATATGTAGATGATATTTTTCTCAGTTAAAACTCTAAAATGGTTTTAATATGCTTCTCTTTATAAGGAAGTGAGCCTAAATGCAAGTGCATTCCCCTTTTTCTAAACTTCATTTGAGTATACTCAGATCATAATTGTGGATTGGCCATCCACTGTGGTTTTTTCCCCTAACAAGGTTTCCACGTAAAAATCCTTCTGTTATGGTGTTGTGTTCATTTTTCTCATGTTTATGCATTATGGTTGAATGTTGTTAATGCTTTGAAGATAAAGGTTAATAAAGCTAATTTTTGCACAACATTGATTCACCCCCCTCTCAGTGTAGCTTGTTTCCAACAATTGGTATCAGAGCTAGTTCCTTTGAAAGAAGTCTAACCACTTGGGGAGATCTTGGAAGGTGTTTCAATCGATTCAAGTAGTCTTCAACAATAGCTTTTGGTGGCCCTAGATGATCTTGATCAGTCAAAGGCTAAAGTTAAAAAATTGCAAGAAAACCTCATGGATGTTGAGAAATTCATTGAGTCTTTGAAAGACAATCAATAAGTCTAGAGAGAAGAGAAAGGAACTCTGTGATCAGATCAAGCAAAATGACAGTAAGAGCATTGAATATGAACAAGTCAGTCAAGCCTTGAAGGAAAAGACAAAATAATGTGAAAAGATTACCAAAGAAAATGTTGTCCTAAAGCATGAGAAGGAATCTATCATGATGAGAATGACCAAGGAGGTTGAAGACAGAAAGAAGAATGGAGAGAATCTAGGATAGTCCCTGAAAAAAATCAGAATTATGTACCCGATTTGATGATGAATTGGAACAATCTAAAAACAATAAAGAGGCATTTGAAAAATAGTTGGCTGGTCTCATAAATGAACTTCTTGCTACAAATGAATACAAGGAGAAATTCAAAGTTATCTCAATCAATCTTGATGAACTGATTAAAGGTCAAAGGACTGATGGTGATAGTAGAGGTCTTGGATATGAGGAAGGAGAAAGTTAAAAATCCGGACAAAGGAATGCTAGACAAAGGAGATTCAAGCAAGGAAATCAAATGAACAAATCTGGAAGGTAACCGGTAAGGCAACCTAATGCTCAAAGATTTAATGGATACTGTTTCAGTTGCAATAAATTTGGAAACATGGATACTCAATGTAGAAGTAGAATGAAATCAAGTGGTCCATCTTTCTTAGGTCAGTGATTTAATTGTCATAAGGTTGGTCATAAGTCAAATGAATGTAGAAATGTGATGAATCAATTTCATAGAAATATTAGATGTTATACATGCAATAGACTTGGCCATACTAATAACTAGTGCATATCAAGAGGAAATCAATGGAACAATTGGTCTGGATAGAGAAATGTTGTGTTATAATTGCAACAAATTTGGTCACATTGCTACATTTTGTTGGAATAGAAAAGGTCTAGTAAATCAAAAGAAAAACATGTAGAAGGATATCAAGGGAAAAGGTAAAGTCACTACAAATGTGGTCAGGCAATGAAAGCAAAAGAAATGGGTGAAGAAAGATCCCTTTGTTGAAGAAAACGTGCCAACACCAGAACCTACTTCTAGTAATTCCTCCGGGAATTAGTTTCAGGCCTTTGGCCTAGGGGGAGAAATTAAGAAAATTATTTAACCCCTTAACTGGTAATTGAAACAAGATGTGGATATGTACAGAAGGTACATATATGCTCTACAAATGTTGTTGAACTTATTGGAGGAAGTGGTATGCCATATTGGAGGTGTACAGAAGGCTTATCTGTCACAGTGTTCCAAAATAGGATAACCGAATGAATTAGGGTTAAAGAATTTATTGTGACAAAATGGTTAGGTATGCAAGTGATAAAAATTTATTTCTATTCTTCATTTGTCACTTTACATTTGGAAGAAAAGAAGTTTGGAGAGCTCTAATGTGAACTTTGGCGAATTGAGGCGAGATTCAAGTGTGAAATTATTTTGGCAATCAAAACTTTGATCTGATGAAAAAGATATTTATCAAAAAACTTTGTGAGTTTGTGTTTTGGTCAAAATGAATAATCCTTTGGTAGTTGAAGTCAAGGATAGACCTCGTCCCAAATTTAAATGGCATCCTTACAAGTCTGTTGAGACCAATCTGTTAGGAACATTTTCATCTGTGTCATATGAAGTGTTACACATAGAGGATATTAGGGTTTATATTCACATGTATATTGAAGAAATAGGAAGTTCAAAACTGCTGAATTTTGTATAAAAATCACATCATAG
>VCHN02001417.1:0-22554 GCA_007115665.2 Sequoiadendron giganteum
CATTTTTATTACCAACGAGTGGAAGTAAGATTTTTGAAGCAAAAATGAAAATGACTCCGGTAAAAATCTATTTGCCAAATCTAAGCTTCAAACCCCCATTTGCAAATTTTTCAAATGATCTTCAATTCAAATGAAACAAAAGCCAAAACTAACTTTCTCGAGCCTTTTAAACACGTTGGAATAGTAAAAAATGCTATCAGTATAATTAGAAATGTTGCAATCATTTGAATCTCACAAAACACATATGTAATATGAAGAGATTGTTAGATCTTTGCAAATCCTTTATGATTCTCCAGATCGTTCAAAATGCAAGATAAGAGCATATAGGAATCTGCCAAGATTCTTTTGGCAAGAACCTAATATCTCAATTATGAATCTAAGAATCCTGCATTAATCAAAACAAAAGCTTTGATACCATGTTAGGAAATCTAAAATATATTGAATAACCCAAGGAAATTTTTAAGAGAAAATCAAAGCTACATAAATTGCAAAAGCATGAAGAATGCAAAGTAGAACTTCGAGAGACTATGCTATGTCAATATGATAAAATGCATTAAGAGCTTCCAAGATTGATTGATGTAAAATATAAGCTGGGTAGTGGGTTTATATAGAACTTAGGAGAGGATGGAGGGTGCAAATCAACCAATGAGAATAGACCACTAAAACCGGCAACATTAAATGAAGTGATGAAAATTAAATACTCCACTTTTAAAGGTGGAGGACAACTCATCACTTTATCTCCTAGTTATTAAATAAGTAACCCACTTTATTATCATAAGCAAGCTTAATAAAAGTGTAGGAAAAACTTATAACTAAGGGAACTAAATATCCCACTAGGAAATAAAAACCTACACTAATAGGGGTTACTCAATGTGTCTCAAGCCTATCCTAAGGAATTCTTCCACCCAAACCTTCAAAATATCATATATCAAAGTAGTTGACATGCTTACCTAGGAAAAACTCAACATATAATTTACGCAAAAAATATTGTGGGACATCAAGATTGTTGTTAGGTGGTTTATCAAAAACCATCCACTAATGTTGCCAAAAATTAACTAGGATACCTTGATGTGTACACCATTTAATCAAATATTTAGGGTTGCACACATCTACGAGTTGCCCAATTTCGAGATTGATAAATAGTTATGCTAATTGGGCTTTCGTAATCTTAATTTCCCTCACTTCATCATACGATAAGCTATTGTCATAATGTTGCCTCTTGGACTCTTGCCACTCTACAAACCTAATATGCTGATTTGTGAGAGTTTTAACATTGAAAATTATCGTTTCTAATGTGGTTCTCATATCAAAGAGGTGAGGATGTGTCTCGTATATCCAACATTTGTTTCTCAATTCATTTAAACTACCATAGATAACTTCATGGATAGTGGGTGGTTTTGTAATGGATAATTTGGTGGTGGAGGAGGATTTGGCTAGGTAGTGTTTTCATCTAGCCCAAGGTTGGGATTCTTAGCCATTGTTAAACCTATTCGATGTTGAAATTTAAAAAAAATAAACAATTTTTTTAATGCAAACTAATATGTGCATATTCAAAAACCTACTTTTGCACTAAAATTCTTCAAAAACAATGCAAAAATAAAAAAAATTGGAAAAAGCATTAAAAATCCAACATAGCTCTAATTAGTGGGTGATTTTGGCAATCAAATGCATTGGTAAATAGATATTTGAGTCATTTTCTTTCTTTTCAATGCACAATAGAGAATAGGGTAGGAAAAAATGACTCTTGGCCTCTTTTGTTTTTTATTTAACCCACAAGAAATGGGTATCCATTTTGTTTTAGAATGTTCTTTCAGAATTGATCGGGTTTGCCCGGTCCCTTGGTGTAAGGGATGACACATACCAACATATAATAAGAGGTAATTTAGATTCATATTATATTATAAAATAATAAATATATTACATTGTATCATATTATAATATTATATATATATAATTATATAATATATAATATAATATATATTATGATATATTATATTATATTATATTCTAATATATATAGATATATATAATAATATATTGTATTATAATATAATGTAATATATAGTTAATATATAGGTTGATATATAATAACAACTTTGAATATTTTTATATGATTTTTTTATATAATAATAAATAGAGAAGAGGGTAGGAAAAAATGACTCTCAACCTCTCTTTTTTATTTAACACACAAAAAATAGATATTTGTTTCAAAACAGATATCTGTTCTATTTTAGATTGTTTTCAAAATTGGTCGAGTTCACCCTCTCCCTTAGTATAAGGGACAACATAGATAGACATATAATAAGAGGTAATTTATATTTATATTATAATATGATATAATATAATACAATATAATATAATATATATATATATATATAATATTATATATTAATGATATAGATAATGATATAATATAATATATAATAAAATATATATTATAATATATTATATGATATACTATAATATATATATTATATTATAATAATATAATATATAGATTAATATATAATAATAACTTTCAATATCTTTTTATATTATTTAGACTAAATGGATATTTATTTTTCCTCAGTGCTTGCCATGGCAACATGTACTTTCTACTCGACCCTAGTAAAATTCAAAGTAGAATTTCATAACTATTGGCAAGTAAAAAATGCCTTTTTTCATATCGCTACTTTTAGGACCCCCATGATCCTACACATACCCTAGATACAACATCTAGTTGTGCATCATATCTCTATAAGTAGTTTACTAGTTCATTACAATTTATATTGGATTACTAAAAAACATGTGTGCTTTTTTAATTATGTTTCAAAAAATTGACTGGTTATTTCATCAGCTGTCAAAACTCATGAAATTTTTTTGACATAGTCTTTCTCAACTCATTTTAGTTGGTTTGAAACCTAGTTGAAACCTTCAACAAATGTTGAAGCAAATAACTAACATTAGATTTCAAAATGTATATTGATGTTTTGAAAGGGTTTAGAACCATGTGTTGGAAAAACACAAAACTTGAGTGGAGGTTTTGGAGGAACTCAAAACTAAGTTTGGATTTCTTGTATTAGTTAAGAACTTCATCTAGCTATCAAATATTTTACCTTGATTTCAAAACCTCTCTCGAACTTTGACTAGGAATACGAAATTCCTGAACACTTTGCCAAAGGAATTTAAAGATCTAAAAGGGAAGAAAATCATGATATTAAAAAAGAAAATTGAAGTTTTGCATGCCAAATGAGTTTGTGCAAATCAACACTAAGGAAAAATTAGTTCTCTAAGATACCCTTTTATGAAATGCCATCTAACCCTTTGTGGAACCTAAAATCATGCCACAAAACACAATATTTATTTTGTGTAAAAATGTAGGTGATAGATAAACAACATTAACAAAACCATTTACAATAATATGCCAAACTTTGGAACAAAGATCACTGAACCTAGGCCTTAAATTAACCTAAAACTATCTTCATATGAAAGTAAGCACACATTGATAATGGAGAGTGAAACAATTGATTTTTTAAGTGAACCCTAAACCAAGAAAAATCCAAAAGCAAAAGGGGTCCTCATTTTGCCAAAGTAGGGTATTTTATGAAAAGGAACAAAAAGATGAATGCATTTTTCATATTATAATTGCACTACTTGAGTTTCACAATTGTACTAACATGTACTCTAAGATTTGATTCTGTAATTGAAACCTAAACTAGGAAGAAGCTAAATTTGAAAGGGGGTCTTCATTCTTCCATAAGTAAATTGGGATGTGTTGTAAAAGGCACAATAATATGAATATTTTTTCACATTATAATTGCACCACTTGAGTGTCCCACATTCACATGTCTCTAAGGTTTCTTGTGACACAACAAGACCATAGACATAGATTTCACAACCATTGCACATGTATGATTACACACACAAAATAATAACTTGATCGTTCGACAAGATCACCACAACAACTTTGAAAGGAGGTAGAGATTCTCTAACTCCAATAGTTAGACTCAAAACCACAACTAACATCATTCACAAACATAAGAAAAGGAAGATGATGTCATATTGAAAATACCACAAATTTGAAAGAACACAATTAAACACCAATAATGACATAAAAAAACCAACTAAGACCTTGGTCTATTCACACTAGAGGTAGTATTCATAGAAGCAATAACTCTCAATATATCCAATGTCTTATGTGAACTTAAGTGCTAAGAAAGCAAGGAAGAACTCTAGGAATAATCTGAACTTTAAGAATATTTCTCAAAAGAGTATTATAAGTACTCACTCTCCAAGGCTCACTCATTTTTCCATTTAGAGTTAGTGCTTTTTCTAATCAAGGGTGTTGAAGACAATGTAGGGTCACCTAGAAGATCCTAGGGTTAGGGTCCTCTTTTTTTACTAGTTAGGGTACCCAAGAAAGCTTAGGAGCACTCAAGATATCGTAATTAGTAAAATAGGTGGCCTAGGATAGTGCCACAACTAGAATATATTACTAAGTGTCTAAGAAGGTCTAAAATGGATCACTAAGTTAGCTAAAGGCTCTTGACCTTGAGTAACCCTTAGCACTAGGCCTCAACCTTACAAAGAATCAAATTAATGGCACAAAAGCTAATATAAGAAAGGAGTAGGCCTAAACAATATGTAAGCAAGCTAAACATTGACAAGATGCAACTACCTCCAAAAAATCATTGTCAAAAATTAGTTTCATGAATGAATTTGGTTAGAATTATGGTTTCCATTGACATGCTTGGAAACCATAAACACCTATATTTATTTTAACCCTTAAACCACTAATCAACAACAATTGAAAGAATGTTCATTTCATAGCTAAAATCTACTTAAATTAACACCATAAGAGAGCATACTATAACGATTAGATACTTTTCAAGTATGAATGAAAACTAGAGTTTAAGAATCAAATTTTATGACTTATCAAATCATGAAAGAGAAATTCATAAGTGTTTTGTTGATATTCACTTCTCACTTTCACTTTTTACTAAAGCTATGATTCATTCAAATGTTCTTACACAAATTCAAGTTCATACTAACAAAATTGCACTTAAGATGGCTCATCTACATATGTTTTAAACACTAAGGGAAATGGGCCCATAGTGGGTAGGGGTCCAATAGTGGGTACATAAATAGGTTTGAGTGGGTCCCATAGGGGGTAGAATTAATATCCAATAAACTTACACTTAATATCCAATTGCAAAACACTTTTACCCATAAAGTACACAAACTAACAAATCATGTGATGCCACATCAATGCACCAATAATACATGACTTAGTGACCCACTATCAGTCTCACCCTTTTTTGGGCCTTTTTTGGATACCTTGATAAAAAAACATGTTGATGTGACATCATATTTGATGATGTGGCCTTGAAACCAATTTTTATAAGCAGGGGACTTGCCAAATAAGCTGATGTACAAATTTGGGAGTGATTTGAAATTTTCACATAGGACTTTGAGAAGTGAGAAGTTAGGGTGACCCACTATAAGCCCCTTTCCCTTAGATAACACCCATTTTATGATTATCAAGATTCCATCAACTCTTGCCTTTGAAAAATGACCACTCTCCATCTTGTGAACGTCGACCTGTATGCAATCAAACTACATAAAAAAAAAGCCATGATTCTTAGTCGCATGCTTCCTAGATCAATCTACTTATGATTAATCTTAGCTCTTTGTCTGCATTCAACCTTTCTTAGTCTAATGAAGGGCTCAAAAGACCTCTATAAATATATCATGAAAGAGAAATTCATAGTTATTTTGTTGATATTCACTTCTCACTTTCACTTTCTACTAAAACTATGATTCATTCAAATGTTTTTACACAAATTCAAATGCATACTAATGTACTTGAAGTGACTCATCTACATGTCTTCAAATCACTAGAGTAACGCCCCTTATAGATTATCAAGATTCCATGAACTCTTCCCTCGAACAAGAGCCACTCTCCACCTTGTCAACGTCGACCTGTATACAATCAAACTACATAAAAATCATGATTCTTAGTCACGTGCTTCCTAGATCAATCTACTTATGATTGATCTTAGCTCTTTGTCTGCATTCAACCTTTCTCAGTCTAATGAAGGGCTCGGATGGCTTGATTCTAATAGCCGCGCCCCACAATTCAACATTTTGGGAATATCTCCTGTCGATCTCTGTGCAAGACCCGAACCTGCAACTATTCTTTTGTACCCACAGCTTTCCAGAGACTCCGCTCCCATCTCTGCCATGCTATCACGGGCAACAATACCAGCCGGAATTGGGTCAATAAATCGCTGGCCTCTATGAACCAAAATAAACAGTGGACTCAGGAACTATTATTGAAACGCCCGAATTTCCTAACGTGTAACAGAAAAAGTTATTCCCCGTTTTCATTTTGTGGTTCAGTGAAAGAGCTCAAATTCTTAGGCCTGTAAACTTCAGATTCACATGAGCTAGTTGGAAGTACATTCCGTGAATTTATAGTACACTTATGACATGCCGTATTAGAATTCTTTTTCTATGACAGACCTTGGTACTTGATAACAAATCATATAATATTTTCATGGGGAGTGGAGTCAGCAGTGAGACGGAGAATCAATGGAGAAAAGCTAAAAAGAGGTTAAAAAGAATATGGGTATAGGTACGTTTTGTGTGGATTTTAGTGTTTATTGGTAATGAGATTATTTAAAGAGATTGGACAAAAAAGAAAGTAAGGTTGATGTCAATTATTGGACTGTGATAACATTTTTTTGAGAGGACGAGTCTAATGGGTGCAAGTTTAATTGTTTAGTTTATTTATTTATAATAATCTATATTAATAATGTTTGCAATTTTATTTTTTTCAAATATTGTATAACATGTTTCTAGGTATCACAAGGATCGGGGAAAGACTAGATCTCGTGATCTTTTAATTGCAATAGGATGTTTTAACCAATTGAACTAGGCCCCTTGCCCCAATCATATAATAATATTAACATAGTAGTGAATTAATATATGTTAATATTGATAAATAATATAATATTAATATAATTATTAATGATAATAGATCTTTATTAATTTTAATAATAATGAATTATTATAATATTAATTAAATGATTAATTTATATATTAAATTGGAGTGGTGGGCTTAGCTTGATTGGTTAAAGAATCTTGTTGCAGGCAAGAGGTCATGAGGTCTAGTCTCCCTAGTGTTGGTGTTTTTTCCAGCTAAGGTTGTGTAATTCTCTAAGGGGTTGCCAATCCCTATACTTAAGAATTAACAAAGTTAGTGGCCAACTAATGAGATTCAGTCAACGACTGAGATCTCCTACACTTTTGGCTCTGTGAAACCAAGGAGGGTTTTCCTCGGTTTTGGCAAACCAAAGAACAATAAAAACTATCTAGAGCTAGGAAAACAAATTTAATGTAAGATTTGTATCTCGAAAGAGATAGGAATTGATTTTTTAAAATGTCCAGATCTTGAACCATCACACTTAGAGCCACAATCATGTACTTCTAAAAGAATCTTGAACAAACTATCTAGTGCCTCATCCATTGGGCGAGAGTCATATAAAACATAACCCAGACATTGTGAACTTATCACCATAATGCTTTACATTATAAGATCTTTCATTTTTTAAAACAGTACTCCTTAATGAATCTTGAGCTTATTATCACAAACCTGTAACTCATTATCAAGCATTTGATTAACTCATTAAGTTAAAGTAGGAAAAAACATTACACATTCAAATATACCATTGAATCTGAATGAACAAAACATTGATAAAATCCATTCACAATCCATGGCATATACACAAGAGAGCGATTATCTTAATTTTTAAGATTTTGTTTCAATTTCGGTCATTACAAAAGCATAACACACTTATCTTATACAATTCCTGACCTAAAATGATTTCCTAGTTAGGACCTTCAAAATACCATAATATAATTCTAACTGTACATATTCTAAGCCTTAAGACCCAAAAATATAACCACAAAAATGAGTCATGAAATCTCCTTTATAGAACAGGAGAGCAACAAGCATCAGGCTCCATTGTTCATTTCAACCAAATGAAATTCAAAATTCACTTCAAAAACTCCTCATCATCAAAAAATAATGGCAACACGCATAGAGGAACAAAAAAATGGTTACACCCATGTACCCAGTCGAAAAAGACAAAGATCAGCGGACCACCCACATGCACGTCCACATCAAACCTGAACAGTTGAAACAAAATCAAAAGGTAAAAGCACCATCCTGGCAACCCACATCACTTTCCTACATCATGAATAAATACACGGCCCCAATACAGGCGACCGCTCCTGGTTCTCACTTCAGTGTGAAGCGAAACCATTACCTTACTCTTGCCAATGCCAACACCAAACCCAACAACATTACACGATGCCATCACAACAATTGGAGAAACTGCAAGGACCTCCTCGTCCACTCCCACAAGCTTAGTCATGGCTGCGAGATAGCTACAATAGTCTGAATTAGTTTCGGACCCTTCACCACCAGAGCCCGAAGAGAGCACAACAGGTGATGTGCAACATCCATACCGCTTATCCACTCCTCAAGCAATAGTTTTAGGAGTATCAAGAACAATTTTTTCCTCCTTCTGCTGTAAAATTCTTGCACCCACTCTGGCACTTCATCATACTACTAAATTATCCATTGAAGACGCTAGCTCAAACTTAGCAAGCAAATGAATCACCTGCAAGCAAACAAACTTAAAATGCGATGATACTTATGAGAAAATTAGCAGGCATTTATAGAGCAAGCCAGTGCAGGGAATATTAATTGCCCAAATTGTAGTATGAGCAATCGAGCGATTAGTGGCTAATGTTGTCACCACAAAATAATTCCAAGCTTATGGAAAATGGTGTACAACCCATCATTGCATTATCAGGTGGATACCTCTCGCACGCAAGGAAATCAAGAGGAAATCCACTAAAAAATCCACGCCTTTAGATATAACTTATAGAGTGTAAATAATCCTCACACGGGTGAACAGTAACCTTTTGAATTCAAATCGTCGATGTGAAAAGACCTAGCAAGTTGGACGAATCGGATTGAGTCAATGATCGTTGAAGAATCCACATCACCACCTAGCAAAAATAGTAGCCAATCACACCCCTCGCAATCAAGAACCCGCAACCGAGCAACAGGCCCCACCCCTTGTTCTGTAGAGCCAAGCCACATTTCACTAGCTCACAAATCTCGCAGTACCTCCGAGAACATTAATACTATTATATGAGGCCTATGAGGGATGGTCATCATTAATCCCCGTCATTTAATATCCACCATTGAAAAGACATCCACTTGTCACTGTTGGCGTATCAGGACAGGCTCCACTTTACCGTACTTGACAAATGGCGGCATCTTGCACACCTCGGACCACTTTAGTGACATGAACATGAAACCTTGTGAGGTCTGCAAGGAGCGGTCCAGATCAAAACCCATGATCTGATGGTCAGCCAAACTACATAGGGAAAAATAATTATAATAGTGGGGCCAACCAAAAAAACCCTTAGAGGCATAATAATTTAGACTCAAGTGGCAAAGAAAAAATTGATAGGTCAAATGAAAAGGGGCCGGTGACCCCCAATAACAAGTCAATCCTAAAATATAACATGAGGGTTTAAAAGGTACCAATCAATCTTATCATGGGTAATGAAAACCCTAAACCCTAAGCATTACATCCCTAGCCACAAAAGGTAAATAGACATGCCCAAACCAAGCAAAATTTTGACAAATTTTAAAATTTCCATCAGTGGCTCCGACTGGGGATGTATGCCCCTTGCGGGCATAGCAAGATTCTAAAATCTGTGGGGAGGCAGACCCAATCATTGAATCACACAAGGTACCCTGAAGAATGCTTTGCCATGTTTGTCAATTGGAGTTGGTTTACATCCAACTTGGTGGCCCCAGGCCCCTAAACAAGGGGTCAAATTTTACCCCTGTCAAAAACAAAATTCTCTGCTACCTAGAGTAAAACAAATCTGCAAATTTTACCTCTTGGAGTCCTTATGTTATTTAAGTAATAATCAGGATGCTCAGAAATATCATAATGTTTTCTAATACTCTTGTGCATGTGATCAGTCAGCATCTCGTATCCAAAAATTAACTGCAACATATGACCATAATGACATTTTTACCTTGGCCTGCCCCTGCTCATGTTTCATTGAATTCTTATTCATTTGAGCTGAGAAACATAAACATTCATAATTTATCTAATCTTTGACATCACACAACTTGGCATCAAAATCAGTTCGCACATCGAACTAAAAACTCTCGTAGAAAACTTTATGCATGTTATATAGACCCTCTTTGCATAAAAAGGAAGATACATAATTCAGGGAATCCTCACCTTGGTGCTTTCCATATAAGCCTGGTTGTCAGAACCTATGTTCAGACATCCTAGAATATTTCTTGATACTACAAAGGTGGGCAACATGAGTTACACCTTTCTCCAGGAAATGTGTGAATACATTCATCTCAAGCCTCTCACAATACATCTCCTCCTACATTCCATCATCCATTCCCAAATGAAAAACCTCAAAAAAATACTCAAACAAATCAACCTCAACATGGGCAATAGAAAAATAGTTGTATGTACTGGCCTCCTTATGTTCAACACCACCTGTTGTATGTGTTAACTTATAAGTGAAAATTTCAGCACAAGCTGAAAAACTTTTCACCAGCAATATCAATGATACCTTCATTATAAGCTGAAAATTTTTCACCAGCAATATCAATGACACCTTCATTATAAGCTGAAATTTTTTCACCAGCAATATCAATGACAGAAGGTGACATTCAATCAATCTTAACTTCATACAAACAGTCAGGAATATCAATAGTACCAATATATTCATCAATATATTGGTTACCTCCAATATTATTCTTTTGATCACTGTATTGAACACACACCTCATTATCTTCAAATCCCTCAACATTTACACAACAAACATGTTCCATTGCCAACACATCTGGAGTATACTCTAAATATTCATCATTTGAAAATTTTCCCCTCATTTAAAAGAAAATAAGATCATGAGGCTCTGTATTACCACAAAACTCTGGTAAGGGAAAAGGTTCCACTTCATCCTTGGTAATGCAATCATCACTTCTAAAATCATAGTCACTAGCCTGTAATAAAATCTCGGTGACATGTGCATTATCATGACATGAAAAAGAAATGGGTGTCTCACTTAATACTCCATCACCTTGCCCCTCAAGATCTTGTACAGTTGTCCAACATTCTTCAAAATGGAAACATCATCTTCATTTTGTGCAAATATACTCTTGGTTGATTCTGCAATCTCTATCCATTTAAGGACTTGGGCAAGGTTATTAGGTTTCAATTCTTCTGACAAAGCACTCAACCTTGGTTCATAAATTTCACAAAACAAGTCAATGCATACAAAATCATCAGGTTTGAAACCTATAGGAATTTTTATTAAAGCATCCAAAAATCTCAAGAAAAACTCATATGATGATTCTCCCTCTTGTCTTTTCATCTCATACAATTCTTGCACAAAAGAGATTTGATCATCACTACTCAAGTTGAACTGGCTTTCAACTTGGGTTTCATCATTATCATCACACTGTAATGGTGCATATATTACTGTTTCCAAAGCATTCTTATCACAATGAGTGTTCTATGCAGCCAACTCTGGAATTTTACTAGTATGAGTTATGCCAGGGTGATCAACACTTGCAGCTAGATATCATTTCATCTTTGAGTATTTCACGTTGTTCTTAATATCCATAGCCATTTGATATGCTTGGTTCAGGGTTGTAGATTCTTTATCTCTTAATAAGTAGCCCATCTTTTTGTCAAAAGAACCAAGATTCACAATCAGGCATTCAGCCTCACTTGGTCTTATTTCTTTAGGAATTTCTCTTCTAGATTTTGAAAATTTGAGATTAAAATATAGAACTAGCTCATATTTTCTTATGTGGATTCCCATAAAACCTTTTCTTACTATGTTGGGATTTACTCTTTCACCAAATTGTTTAATAAAAACTATCACCAACTGATTCCATGAGTTAATAGAACATGTAGGCAAATATGAAAATCAATCCCTAGCATCACCCTTCAAGGATTGCACAAAAAGCTTCATAACAACATCCTCATGATTGACTTCATAATCCCCCATTACATCTATAAAATCCTGCAAATACTTAGAGGTAGATTCTGCACTTTGTCATGTGTATTTAGGCAAATATTTCCTAATCTTCTTAGGAATTAGATTAGGGAAACCTTTGATATTACTGGAAATAAAAGGCATATACCTTTGAATTACAAAATCCCCTGAAGGGCTTAGTGAAACTTGTTCCCTTTGCATATTTTTTTCTGACATCTCATACAGAAACTCTCTTATACCCATTCAATCATTATAAAAAATAATACATGGTTATTAAATACATCATTTACTATTTCAACCATGATTCTAAAAGTGACTGAAATACTCATACCTTGAACTTTTAGAGGTATAATACAGCATAAACATACTTCTCAAATTATTTTACATGTTACATTATTAGAAGTATGGAAAAGCTAGTCACTGTTCCTTTCTTGATGCTAGAACATCTAATTAGGAACCATTGATGATCCCTAGTTACGAGCACCTCTCACAATCAAAATATTGATATGTTTAGATTTAATGAGAATACCTGGAAAACAAGTAGCAGTTGTCAACCTTCTCTCCCTGACTGTAGATGTCACAAATCTAGGACTTTTCTTTATATATCAACTGGTTCTTCAGATAGAGTCGCCACCTCTTCAATAGAGGACTGAATTTCAAAAGAATATGAAATTCCTTCTCAAAACTTTTCACATCCTGGGTCTTCGTCCACAACAAAGTCACACCTCAAATACTCTGAAATCATATTCCTACCAATCATTTCCAAATCCATAACCTCTCACCATCCAAACTTAAAATTTCAGATCCACTAAACAAATGATTCTGGAGAGCCACCTCCTACTGCTGTGGTTTTTCTCTTCTCTTTTTTCTTTAAATTTCTTCGAAGTTCTCCCCAATAAAGTCACAATTCAACTAATGACTCGGGCATAAAACCTATTCCATCAATTTTAACCTTATGGTTACAAGTAATATGTCTATATTATAATGACTCTATAACAGTACTGTCTGCAACCAACATTTCTGAGTTTTTTCTTCAGTAGAGTCGCCATTCTATTGGTCTTTTTTCTAGCTAAGGCTGTGTAATTCTCTAAGGGGTTTCCAATCTCTATACTTAAGAATTAACAATGTTAGTGGCCAATTAATGAGATTCAATCAACGAATGAGATCTCCTACACTTTTGGCTTTATGAAACTGAGGGTTTTCCTAAATGTGTTCATAAAAATGGTTTACGCCTTTAAGAACACTTCTACATACAAATACATTCCCCACCAACACAACTAGATAGCAATTACCTCGATTTTGGCAAACCAAAGAACAATAACAACTATCTAGAGCTAGGAAAACAAATTTATTGTAAGATTTGTATCTCGAAAGAGATAGGAATTGATTTTTTAAAATGTTCAGATCTTGAACCATCACACTTAGAGCCACAATCCTGTACTTCTAAAAGAATCTTGAACAAACTATCCAGTGCCTTATCCATTGGGCGGGAGTCATATAAAACATAACCCAGACATTGTGAACTTATCACCATAATGCTTTACATTATGAGATCTTTCAGTTTTTAAAACAATACTCCTGAATGAATCTTGAGCATATTATCACAAACCTGTAACTCCTTTTCAAGCATTTGATTAACTCATTAAGTTAAAGCAAGAAAATGAATTACACATTCAAATATACCATTGAAACTAAATGAATAAACCATTGATAAAATCCATTCACAATCCATGACATATACATAGGAGAGCAATTATCTTAATTTTTTAGATTTTGTTTCAATATCAATCATTACAAAAGTATAACATGCTTATCTTATACAATTCCCAATCTGGAATGATTTCCTAGTTAGGACCTTCAAAATACCACAATATAATTCTAACTATACATATTGTAAGCCTAAAGACCCAAAAATATAACCACAACAATGAGCCATGAAATCTCCTTTGTAGATCAAGAGAGCAACAAGCATCAGGCTCCATTGTTCATTTCAAAATGAATTTCATTTCAACCAAATGAAATTCAAAATTCATTTCAACCAAATGAAATTCAAAATTCATTTCAAAAAATCCTCATCATCAAAAAATAACTGCAACACACACAGAGGAATTAAAAAATGGTTACACCCCTATACCTAGCCGAAAAAGACAAAGATCACCATGCCACCCACGCGCACATCCACATCAAACCCGAACCGCCGAAACAACATCAAAAGGTAAAAGCACCATCCTGGCAACCCACATCACTTTCTTGCATCATGAATAAACACACGGCCCCGATATAGGTGACCGGTCTTGGATCTCACTTCAGTGTGAAGTGAAACCATTACCTTACTCTTGCCAATGCCAACACCAAACCCAACAACATTACACGGTGCCATCGCAAGAATTAGAGAAAATGCAAGGACCTCCTCATCCACTCCCACGAGCTCAGTCATGGCCGTGAGGTAGCTATGATAGTTTGAATCAGTTTTGGACCCTTCACCACCAGAGCCCGAAGAGAGCACAACAGGTGATATGCAACATCCAAACCGCTTACCCACTCCTCGAGCAATTGTTCCAGGAGTACCAGGAACAAATTTTTCCTCCTTCTACTAGAAAATTCTTGCACCCACTCTGGCACTTCGTTGTACTACTGACTTATCCATTGAAGACACTAGCTCAAACTCAGCAAGAAAATCAATCACCTGAAAACAAAAATACTTAAAATGTAATGATAATGATGAGAAAATTAGTAGGCATCTATAGAGCAAGCCACTCCAGGGAATATTAATTGCCCGAATTGTAGTACAAGCAAGTGAGCGATTAATGGTTGATGTTGCCACCACAAAATAATTCCAAGCTTATGGAAAATGGCGTACGACCCATCATTGCATTATCAGGTGGATACCACTCGCACACAAGGAAATCAAGAGGAAATCCACTAAAAAACCCATGCCATTAATGAAAATAACTTGTAGAGTGCAAATAATCCTCACACGGGTGAACAGTAACCTTTTAAATTCAAACTGTCGATGTGAAAAGACCTGGCAAGTTGGACAGCTCAGATTGAGTAAATGATCGTTGAAGAATCCACATCACCACTTGGGAAAAATAATAGCCAATCAAACCCCTCGCAATCAGGAACCTGCGACTGAGCAACAAGCCCCACCAAAACCCCTTCTTTTGTAGAGCCAAGCCACATGTCACCGTCTCACAAAGCTCACGGTACCTTCGAGCACATTAATCCGATCGTGCGAGACCTACGAGGGATGGCCATCATTAATCCTCATCATTTAATAACCACCATTGAAAAGACATCCACTTGACACTGTTGGCGCATCAGGATAGGCCCGACTTTACCGTACTTGAGAGATGGTGGCATCTCGCACACCTTGCACCACTTTAGTGACATCAATAGGAAACCTTGCAAGGTCTACGAGGAGTGGTCTAGATCAGACGGTCAGCCAAACTACATAGGGAAAAATGATTATAATAGTGGGGCCAACTAGAAAAAACCTCGGAGCTACAATAATTTAGGCTCAAGTGGCAAAGAAAAAATTGATAGGTCAGGTGAAAAGGGGTCGGTGACCCCCAATAATAGGTTAATGCTAAAATATAATGTGAGGGTTTAAAAGGTACCAATCAATTTTAACATGGGTAACAAAAACCCAAAACCCTAAGCATTAGATCCCAAGCCATAAAAGGTAAATAGACATGCCCAAACCAAGCAAAATTTTGACAAATTTTAAAAGTCCCATCACCCAGCATCCTTGTGGTATTGGAGGATGTGTCACACCAACGTCAGCAGTCACATGAAAAAATAAATTCAAACTAAATATGGTTTACATTTGAATTAGAGTTAATGGTGCAGGTTCAATTTGAGGTAGTATTTAATAAGAGTCGGGGTTAGCATTATGATTAAGATTTGGGTTATGGTTAGTGTTATGATTGGGGATCAAATAGGGTTAGAGCATTTTGTATAAAAATTGAGGTTGTAAAATATTACAACGGATAGGTACTTTGTGACATTAAAAATTTATTAATAATTTGGATTGGTATTAGTTATTTAAGTGAACAGGATCTCACTATATATATTTACCAATTTTAACTTAGTTTGAAAGTAATTCAACAATTAAAGATAACAATAATAGTGATTTATAACATTTTATTTGTGTAAACTATTTGTAATGATTTTTGAAAGGAAAATTATTCTAAGTCAAACAAAGTAGAATGAATTAAATTTATACAAATGCTAATTGTATTAAATCAGTAAGTTTATTATTTACATCAATTATTTTATAAGGCTTTGAGTGTATTTTCTTTTATATTTCTCCTTGTGGTTTTCTTTCCTTTCTTTAATTTTTCATATATGTCATAAGTGAATGTTGGCATGATTCTTAGTCCATGAAAAGAGTTAATGCAAGAAATTGCCACAAATGTCAAGCCTATTATTTCGGTTGGTCCTATATGAACAGTGGTTTTTTCAAGAGTCAAACCCTATGATTTGTGTATTGTTAAAGCCCAAGTCAATCATAATGGTATTTATATTGAGTTACCCCTTTGTATAGTTGTGATTAGAACCAGGGATAACTTTAAGAAACCCCCCCCCTCAGCACAGGTGTAAAATCCTGGCGAATCCGATATACTTCCCGATGAAAAATATGATTTCTATTGGCATGTTTTTTCGTTTTACGGGAAAAAAAAATCCCAATTGGCGAATTTTTTATAATCCCTGGATGTTCGTGGAAAATCTTGGCGAATTGCAAATTTTTTTAATAGAATAAAATATTTTTCATTGGTGAATAAAACCGTTTTTCAAACAAGAATTGTTTTTCCAAATTGGCGATTAAAAGCTTTTTTCAAAGAAAAAACTATATTTTCATTGGCGAATTAAAAAGAATCTCAAAATAGTAAAAAAATCTATTGGCGAAATAAACAGATATGCCAATGAAAAATCATAGGGGTCGTTCGTTGAATGTTCGATGGATGACTGTAGTTGCATTCCAGAAGTAAATCTTTGAAGCACTAGACTTGCGATTTGAAACCTCCGGAATAACACTATAACCGTTAGATGCGGACATGTGGTGAGATCAAGGCTCATCGCTCATCACTCATTTTGTCTTTTCAGTGCCTCGACATTGTACATTTCATTTAATTGAAATTCTCATTCTTTTTGAAGAAAGTGTGGTTGTCATACTGCTAGTGCAGGTAGTGGCAGCGATTAATGCCATATGTGATATGAACATCCAAAGCAATTTCTTGGACAACTCATAGCTTTAATGAAACAAGATTTGTAATGAGTTCATATCATTTGAACTTTGAGTGATTTTGACAGCTTTTTAGTTTGAGGTAGAGTTCAAGTTGGCATGTAGCAAGACATCAATCAAATTATAAATTTTAATTATACAGGCTAGCAGTGGCACTAGTGGCCCATAAATAGGGATAGTGATTCAGTGATTAGTAGATAGTGTCATAAGGGTTTTTATTTTCTAGGTTTAATAAGGATTCATGAAGAAGATGATGCAGTATTGGGGATGCTGTAAATTATCCTACCTACAATTATGTAGTTACAGAGTAATTAGTAAAAGATGATTTTCCTTCAAGTTCAGAATGGGTGGAATTGGAAAGAAGTTGATTTGGTTAACCTAAATTTTCAAACAGGTTTTGAACCAGGATGAGGAACTCTGATGAAGATAAGTGTTATCCCAATGCATAGAGGCTGTAGGTAAAAGATGGGAGTAGATTTGCTTCTCCTCCTGTATTCTAACAACTCCCATTTCCCCAGCATGGTTGGCCAGGCAAGCCCCATGCATTTATTTTCAAAGAGACATCTGTATTACATCTTTTGTACGACTCTGGTTCTCGAAGGGGATAAGTACATTTTGTATCTTCACGGATCCCATTTCCCTAGGACTGATTGGAACCCCCTTTCCCCAGCATGGTTGGCAAATCCACCAGTAGAAGCTTGGAATCATGAATTTATTTTCAGAGCCACATTTATTTTTAGAGAAAGATGTGTAGTAAGTTTTCAGCAGCAAAGCTTGGAAATTGGAATCAATTTGTAATCCATTGTAAGTTTGTAACGAGCAATAACTTGGAATAAATTATTAAATTTTGTCTATGTAAAGTACTAAAGTGACACACTGACATATGTCATTTATACAAAATAGGAGCTACAGTGCTACTCATCTGTAAAAAGATATGTAATAATGTGACATTGAAATTCAGTTGCAATAAAATAAATGGTTGTGTTGTGTTATTCTTGAATCTTCGTTATTCATTTACATTTAAGAGTAAAGAGTTGTTTTCTGAGTTTAGAACTTCAGTGTCTATTAATAATTTAATATATTCAAATCAGTTTTTTTTCTTTTGAGAAATTAAGTAATATACTCTATGCAATATGCACTTGAGAATTCATGGTTACTCAAGTTTCAAGTTCAACCGTTGGATGAACATTTGATGTATGGTTGTAGTTACATTCCGTAATGAAATGAATAGAGCAATGGCCTTCCCAATTTAAATCTCTGGAATTGCCCTATAACCATTAGATTTAGAAAGATCAACGGTTAAGATTATGACAATAGCAAACAATCAATATGAAATTTTTATGACGGTTTGGTCATTTAAATGCTTATCAAAAAAATTGTTTAATTTACAAATTTTTATTTAAAATATTTTATAAATGGAATATCTTAAAAAATTAGAAAACAATGATAATTATTAGTGATAAATATAAAAATCTACTGTTATAATTAACAATTAACAATTAACAGAATTTTCTAAAATAGTATTAAAAATAAATTTTGTTAAATATATTCTAAAAATTAAAACTAATTATTTTTTATTTTGAAAAGATTTTAAATTAATATATTTTTATAATAATATTAGAAATCACATATATTAATATAAAAAATGATAGCTATTAATATTATAAAAAAGTCAAAAGTTTCTAAATTCATATTCAAAAAATTCAAAAAAGTTATATTCTATTTTCTTTTCATAATAGAAATTATAAAATGATAAATATTATAAATTAAAATACTATATAATAATTTTTTACGGTTTAATAAAAATATAGCAAGTCAAACTATACAGTCTAATAAATTTTATAGCTATAATATACGGTCTAAAATTGAAAAAATAGTCAAATATTTAATAAACCATCAAATTCCAGGCCTGTTGTCATGTCAAGTGATTAATGTTTATTTTTAAAGTTAATATCATAAATTACTCAAGTTTCAACCATTGGATGTACATTTGATGTATGATTGTAGTTGCATTCCGTAATGACATGCACATAGCGATGGGCTTCCCAACTTAAACCTACGGAATCACCCTATAACCATTAGATTTAGAAAGATCAACGGTGTAGAATTTGCAACTTGTAGACGTAAGACGTTTCATTCACTTTAATGTTCCAATTTCGAGAAACAAAGCATTTAAAGCACTTTGTACTACTAAGTGTCAACTGTCAATTGTCAAGTGATTAATGTTTATTTTTAAACTTTAAAGTTAATATCATAAATTACTCAAGTTTCAACCATTGGATGAACATTTGGTGTATGGTTATAGTTGCATTCCATAATGAAATGCATAGAGCGATGGGCTTTCCAACTTAAACCTTTGGAATCACCCTATAACCGTTAGATGTAGAAAGATCAACGGTTAAGAATTTTCAACTTGTAGTCTTGTAGACCTAACTCCTAAGATGTGTCATTCACTTTAACGTTGCTCATTGGCCATTGCAGTGCACCACCCTGTTTTGAATTTGGATTCCATAGTTCCACTTCCAACAATGCCATTCTAGTTTTGAAGCGTCGGGTTTCAAAGTCTGGGTAAGTGAAAGAATTCCTGTAGTGACGTTTCATCGTTTGACATTTCTTTAAATATTATTTTGTCAAAGTTTGAAGTTTGGTTTTAGACTTTAGAGACTCAAGAATTCATTAAAATTAAGGAGGAATAATAGGTATTACTTATTAGGGAATTCAAATTTCACAACTTCACATTTGTACAAGCATGTTTACCACCAGTACCACTAGAGCAATGTCCAATAAAAAAATACATTATGCAGAATTGTTTAGAACCCCAGGTTTCACTGATGGGTACCATGATATTTATGATCCTGAAATCTATGGTAGGTGTACCTCAAGACTTAGATTTTCATCTCAGAATAAGGCTGCAAAGCAAACAAATTTTGACAGTATCAGTGCACCGTGGGTAACTAGATTAGGGCACATGATGTTACATGAAGTTTTGCCTTGCCCATAATTTATCATGGTTTGTGCCAAAAATTATGATGATAAGAAAAGAGTAATTGTTAATAAAGATAACCAAGAAGAATTGTTATCCATTAATGCAGAAGAACTTGGAAAAGTGTTGGGGTTTACAACCAAAGAATTTGGAAACCACCACATTGACCTAGAAAAGCTTGCCAGTGATTATGAAGCACTGGAAGAAATGCTGAAAAATGATTTCTTAAATCAAATAATTAAGCAGAGAAACAAATTGAAAGGTGATCATAAGCCTCCTTATAATTTGGCTTTTTTTAAACCATGGGTTCAGGATACTATTTCCATGCTAGCATTTTGCCTCAGTCTGGATAGCAATTTGGAAGTGAGTGCAAGCCTCCTTGAAATGGTCTATAATATCCATTATGCTGATGAACATGTCAAATATAATTATACTCAGAACATTGTAGAATCCATGCATAAACAATTTTTAATGATTAAAGCAGGTTCCATGAAGAAATTTAGGTTCACAACCTACTTGTGCTATCTTTTTCTATTCAAATTTAGAGGAATGTTTTAGACCAACAAGCTTCAGATTCAACCTTATAGTAATGCAGAGGAAAATAAAACGGCTCTAGTATATGAATGGACCACTGAGATAAAGATGCATGATTCTCGAAGGAACTACAGTCATTTTGTAGACTAATTTTTGGCTCCATTGCATCAAGTAATTACAAATAATCCAATGCCTAGATTTCCTATGTCATGTAGAAACTGCATGCAACTAGGAAAAGAAATACAATTGGCTGATTGGTACTTAATGGAAGAATATATTGTGCTACGATTTTATGGATCGGGAGTACAACCATACAAACTTCCAATACATGTGACAAAAAGGGTTTTTGCATTGGAATATGTAAGGTAGGTGCAGAGTGCTGATGAACTACACTTTCTCAGCCAGCAAAAGAAGACCTTATTTCCTTCTTTACCTTTTTCATGTGGAGGGTTCACATTCGAGAGAAAATCATTTAGTGTGGCACATAATATTTTGATTTTTTTTGCATTTGATGCTATCTGTCATTGGTAGTATGATCCATGTGATATCATTAAATCAATGATTGTGGCCAATAAGAATGTTGCAAATAGAATTCAACATCAAAGTAAAACCTTACTTGAAAACTTGAGAAACAAGGATTCTTGGGATGAGGTCAAAATAGCAACGGAGAAAAGTGTTGCTGAGAATGGTATCTTTTGAACAATTGTCAGCAAAAATTATGGCGTTGCACTAAAAGACAATCAGGACATACATTTTTATGAAAAAAGTGATAAACCATCTAGTAGAGTAAAAATTCCAGGTTCTCTAGAGAAAGAACTTATAGATAAAAGTTGGTCACGATAAAAAATTACTGCCTTTTGGTGTATGAGGAAGGACCTAGGTGATCCAAGATCTCTTGTAGAGTATGATGCTAACGAAGAAGATGAAGAGTTTAGCAAATTATGGAATATAGAGAATCCTGATGAACATGATGAATCTGATGATGATATTGATAGGGAAGAAGAAGAACAAAGCCATGCCAATTACAAACCTGGTTTAAGTGAGGCCGCAAAAGAAGAATATGCTTCAACATATACTTCAGGAGCAGCCATAATTGAAAAAATTGGTTATGAAGGTGGTCCTTTTGGGTCCAAAGCACAAGGCCCTTGGACAATACCAAGTGTTGAGCATAGAAAAATAGTTGATAAATGTAGCCTTGGTCTTGGAGGTGAACAAGTAGACCAAGGGGATACAAGACAAACTCAATTTTTTAGAGCTTCTAGTCATCATCCTCATGGTCATATACAATCACAACTAGGACATGCCCTTGGTGGACAACTTAGTGCAATTGGGAGTGTCATTGGTGGCGATGGTATGGGTAGTAGTACTAGTAATGGTAAACATGTACTACAATGAAAAATTATATGCAATACTAAGAGGAAAACAAAAAAAGATACCACAAAAACACTAGGTGATCAAGGCAATCAAAAGAGGCAAAGGATTTTGATAGGTCCAAGTCACACTATCAGTGGATCCACAAGTACCACAAAGGAGTTATTTCTAGGCACTCCCCCAATTCCAGTTAGTGTGGGTGCGACATCATTAGCAACTGCAAGTACTCCCATTCCTTCACCATTTGAGCATTCCATTGTTCTTGCCTCCCCAGGTTATGATTTCATTGAAGAGTTTAAAAAGAAATAAG